>SWDC01000010.1:0-281546 GCA_004919715.1 Linderniella brevidens
GTAGGAAGTCCCCATCTTCATCAATGAGTGAAGCATGTCAAACGGGTTCGTAGGGGGTGTCATCTGAGCAGGGCTTCGCACCACCACCATGCTATTCTCGATGGTTGGCCGAATCACGCCTCCCGTACCCGCCGAGTCTGGAGAGGATCCATGATGAGGTTGCCTGGAACATTCTCCCTGCTGCTCGCTGGAGACAATGGGTACGAGAGGCCTAATTATGTTGCTCAGTGCTACGCGGCGTGTCTCACCCGTCGACTTGGCCTTCGTGATTGGACGCCAGATCCGCGTACTAGTTGGGGCTGCCCGTTTTGTCGTAGCCTTCGGGCCGTTGGGGCGGTCATGGGGCATGCACCAGTCGAATGACCCATAGTCGAACACGTCGAACATCGTGGCGGTTTCCATTCATATTCAGCTCGAATCGTGATCACCCTGTCCGTATTGGGTAGGCGAAGGTTGAAAGCTTCAACATATGGATCAGCGATCTTCTTCATAATGCAAACGCGCGCAAATCGATACGCTCCATGCTGATCGTAAAAGCGTCGAGAAATAGCGGTGTACCAACCGCGCTGGCCACGAGTCCTAATCCCTCCGGAGTCCAGTATTCCGATGGGAGGTGGCGAAAACGAACCCACGTCGGGACCTCATCATGCAGTCGTTTTTCCAGAGTCATCCCTTGCCGCCACTCCTCAAGAAAGAGGGGCTGGCCATACAATAACCATGGGCCACCCTCCAAAGCATCAACCATCGTAGCCGTGGAGTCGAAACGGAATTTGAAGAAGCCATTCGAAGGTAGCACGCACTTCCACCAGCCCCGGCCATCTTGTGCGAAAATGGCGATCCACATGTGGGAAGTAAGGTTTGCGTCCCAAGAAATATCCCACCACTGTATTAGCCCATCGAAGGCAGCCCTTCGACGCTATCTCTTTAGTTGGCTGAACCTCAATCATTCCATTGACAAGCATAGGTACAGTATACTGGAGGTGAACCCTATATCGTCCAGTCGACGTAGGTATCGTAGGTGGAGATGGACGTCTCCCTTTGAGATATCTGCGAACGATGGCGTCAGAACGGGTTCAGAAACCCTAGTGTCATTCCCATGTTGTATTGCCGATATGATTCCCGGCGTGTTCCCACCATTGCCCGCTGATGTAGGCGCCGCCGGAGCCTCCAAATTTATCCCGATGTCGGTGTCGTTTAACGTCGGCCTTGGTACTTCGTTCGGTCGTGGCGGGGCAGCCAATGATTCAGCTCCTGGACCGTTCACCAGGGCTTTTATGGCCGGCGTGATGATTGTCGGCGATGTGATCATTGCCGAGGTCACTATGGAATTCACGGAGTGTGGTTGGGGTACCGCAGATTGAGAATCGCACAAAGATAGCCCCAAATCTTTACGAAGATAATGCAAGGTCTTTTCCATACTAGGGTGGCCCTTTGCATTTTCAGCCAGATATGCAAGATCTCTTCCCGAAATAGCCTCTTCCAATTCATTCTCAACCGTGTCTAGGTTCAATGAATCTTGCGCAAGCGTGTCTAGGTGCAATGAATCTTGCACAATTTCAAGCGTGTCTAGGTGCAATGAATCTTGCGCAATTGCAGGGGTGTCTAGGTTCAATGAACCTTGCGCAATTTTGGTTGTCACGTCCGACACGTCCCCTTGTCGATCGGCTCTCCGGCTAGGTGGCGGCAGCGTTCCCGGTCGATGATATTCGTCTCCCACCCGAGCGCCACGTAGTGGTTGTAGTATTGTCACTCCATTTCGTCTATTACCCCCGCCACGGTCGTCTATTACCCCCGCCACGGCCCCCTTCGGGAATGTGAGGATCGTCTTCCGTTCCGCCATCGGAGCGGCCATTAATCCTAGCCATCAAAGAATTAAAACGTGCTCCATCAAATCTAGAGGCGAATGATGGGTATTCCCGCGTTAGTGAATCAATATCTCGTGAACAATCTTTCGGATCCGAATTCTTCATCGATGTAGAAGATCCACTCATTATCGATCCATACATGAGGGATGTCGATGCCATTGTTAAGCAAAGTCGAAAAAATGTAAAACCAACTCAAAAAATGAGAATCAAACCCTCCAAAGCCGTCTGATCCCGGCGATGGAGGTGCGCCAACCGTGTTCCGCCGCCCGTCAACACGCCGTAGAGATTTTGGAGGTAGTTTGTAATGAATCTGGACTATATTATGGATGATATTCGTTAAGGAACTCTAGAGAGAGATGAGAGAAAAATCCCCTAGAGAGAGAAATAGCTCGTGTTTATCGAGTGCCTTGTTGATCAAGTCAATTGCCTTGTAAAACAAGTCGAAAGCCTTGTTGACCAAGTTGAATGCCTTGCGGCCCAAGTCGAATGCTTTGTAGAACAAGTGCAGTGCCTTGTTGCCCAAGTTTAATACCTTGTTAAACCAAGTAAAATGCCTTGTTGATCAAGTAGAATGTCTTGTTAACCAAGTAATGCCTTGTTGAATAAGTCGAATGCCTTGTTAACCAAGTCGAATGCCTTGTTGAACAAGTCTAATGCCCTTTTTAGACCAAGTCAAATGTCTTCTTAAAGAAGTCTAATGCCTTGTTAACCAAGACGAAAGCCTTGTTGATTTACTCGAATGCCTTGCTTTGTAAATACAGTCGAATGCCTTGTTGAAAAAGTCTAATGCCTTGTAGAGTAAGGAATGTATTGTTGAACAAGTCGAGTGCCTTGTAGAAAAAGTAGAATGCCTTGTTGACCAAGTCAAATACCTTGTTAAACCAAGTCAATGCCTTGTTGACTAAGTAATGCCTTATTGAATAAGTCGAATGCCTTGTTGACCAAGTCAAATATCTTGTTAAACCAAGTCAAATGCCTTGTTGATCAAGTAGAATGCCTTGTTGACCAAGTAATGCTTTGCTGAATAAGTAAAATGCGTTGTAGACCCAGTCGAATGCCTTGTTAAACCAGTCAAATGCCTTGTAGACCAAGTCCAATGCCTTGTTAAAGAAGTCAAATGCGTTGTTGATTTACACGAATGCCTCTTAGATCAAGTCGGATGACTTATTGACCAAGTCGAATGCCTTGTTGACCAAGTTGAATGCCCTGTAGAACAAGAAGAATGCTTTGTTGACCAAGTAATGCCTTGTTGAATAAGTCAAATGCGTTGTAGACCAAGTCGAATGCCTTGTTGAACAAGTCAAATGCCTTGTAGACCAAGTCAAAGGCTTTGTTAAAGAAGTCGAATGCGTTGTTGACATACACGAATGCCTTTTAGATCAAGTCGAATGCCTTATTGACCAAGTCGAATGCCTTATCCATGATCCCTGTAGGTGTGTAGAATGTGCGTGGTCTCAATAAGAGGGACCACGGAAGGGCGGTGGGGGAGCTAGTTGTCGATGTCGTTGTTGATATCGTAGTTGTACCCGATAGCATTTTATCGGTTGATGCGGCATGAGTTTTTCTCCTGCGCGCTCTTTGTATTCTTCTTTTCATATATATATAAAGGGACATTAATCCAAAAAAAAAAGTCGAATGCCTTGTTGATCAAGTTGAATGCCTTGTTGACCAAGTCGAATGCCTTGATAAACCAAGTAAAATGCCTTGTTAACCAAGTAAGGCCTTGTTGACCAAGTCGAATGCCTTGGAAACCAAGGCAAATGCCTTTTGAAAGAAGTCTAATGCCTTTTAACCAAGTCGAATGCAATGTTGATTTACGTGAATGCCTTGTTGAAGAAGTCTAATGCCTTGTAGATCAAGAAATGCCTTGTTGAAAAGTCGAGTGCCTTATTGATCAAGTCGATTGCCTTGTAAAACAAGTCGAATGCCTTGTAGAACATGTGCAATGCCTTGTTGACCAAGTCAAATACCTTGTTAAACCAAGTCAAATGCCTTGTTGATCAAGTGGAATGCCTTGTTGACCAAGTAATACCTTGTTGAATAAGTCGAATGCGTTGTAGACCAAGTCGAATGCCTTGCTGAACCAGTTAAATGCATTGTAGACCAAGTCGAATGCCTTGTTAAAGAAGTCAAATGCGTTGTTGATTTACAAGAATGCCTTTGGATCAAGTCGAATGACATATAACAAGGTGGAATGCCTTGTTGACCAAGTTGAATGCATTGTTGACCAAATCAAATACCTTGTTAAACCAAGTCTAATGCCTTGTTGACTAAGTAATGCCTTGTTGAATAAGTCGAATGCTTTGTTGACCAAGTTGAATGCCTTGTAGACCAAGGCTCATCCTTGTAACCGAGTCGAAAGCCTTGTTGAATTACTCGAATGCCTTGTAGACCAAGTAATGCCTTGTTAACAAGTCGAGTGCGTTGTAGAAAAAGTAGAATGCCTTGTTGACCAAGTCGAATGCCTTGTTAAACGTAGTCATATGCCTTGTTTAACAAGTAGAATGTCTTGTTGACCAAGTAATGCCTTGTTGAATAAGTCGAATGCCTTGTTGACCAAGTCGAATGCCTTGTTGAACAAGTCGAATGACTTCTAGACCAAGTCAAATGCCTTGTTAAGAAGTCTAATGCCTAGTTTATCAAGTCGAATGCCTTGTTGATTTACTCGAATGCCTTGTAGATCAAGTGGAATGCCTTGTTGAACAAGTCTAATGCCTTTGTAGATCAAGGAAAGCCTTGTTGAACAAGTGGAGTGCCTTGTTAATCAAGTCGAGTGCCTTGTAGAACAAGCGGAATGCCTTGTTGACCAAGTCGAATGCCTTGTTGACCAAGTCGAATGGCTTGTGGACCAAGTGGAATGGCTTGCGGACCAAGTCGAATGGCTTGTCGACCAAGTCGAATGCCTTGTTGACCAAATCATAATGCCTTGTTAAACAAAGTCAAATGCGTTGTTGACCAAGTAATGCCGTGTTGAATAAGTCGAATGCCTTTTAGACAAAGTCGAATGCCTTGCAGACCATGTCAAATGCCTTGTTAAAGAAGTCTAATGCCTTGTTAAAGTAGTCTAATTGGTGTCCTGTGCGGTACTTGGGGGTCCCCCTTATCACATCGCGATTGACTATCGATGATTGCGCCCCCTTATTACGTTTTATTGATCGTCGACTTGGTTCTTGGACCAACCACTCGCTCTCATATGCCGGGAGGGTACAGCTCATTCAATCGGTCCTTATGACTATCCATGTGTATTGGGCGGGAGTCTTCTTACTCCCCAAGGGAATCATCCGCAGTATCGAGAAGCGTCTTCGAGCTTTCTTGTGGAAGGGATCTAGCGCGAAGGTGGCATGGACCGACGTATGCGCACCAAGGGACGAAGGGGGACTTGGACTGAGATCGATTGAGGTGGAGAACAAGGCGCTGATGAGCGTCTTATTTGGAACATTCTCAGGGGAGATGAGTCTTCGATATGGGCCACATGGATACGACGGACGCGGCTGCACAACACCCTTCTGGACCATCAGATCCACGGCTAATACCTCATGGAGCTGGAAGAAGCTCCTCAAGCTCAGACCCATCATCCGGCCACTTCTAGAGTTCCGCATTGGGAATGGAGCGAATACACGCCTCTGGACTGACCCATGGCTACTCACGATTCCGCTGGTGGAACGGTACCCCTGGTCCATCTGTTATGGGCCTCCCACTTGATTCACGATTGAGCGCGGTGATTGATGAGTCGGGATGGCATTGGCCAGGACAGACAACGGTGGAGTTCATGGATTTTGCTGGTCTCCTACCTCCCATTCAACATGGTGAGATGGACACGATTCGATGGCGGGGGACTCCCAATGGCGTCTTCTCTACTCACACTCCGCGAGAAATGCATACGCGAACATTCTCCGCCTGCATTCTGGACCAACCTGTTCGGAGGCCCTATCTCGATACTACGGCATGAAGTCATTCTATGGCTGGCGATTAGGGAACGCCTGGCGATGAGGGACAAGCCATGGGTGGCCGCGGCAGCAGGAAGTTCAGCTTGCCTCTTGTGTGATGATGGCCATGCTATAGAGACAACACGGCATCTTTTCTTTGAGTGTTCATTTTCCAGACATTGCCTACAGTCTTTGCAGGGAAAGTTACGTTTTGGATGGCCTTACACGGACTGGATCGAAGGGGTTCACTGGGCTGCTCAAAGGTGGCGGGGCAAGTATCAGCTACAGTCCTGTGCGCTTCGACGTGTTTGGCGCATTGCATGGCCGAGCACGTAGTCACTTGCTTACAGTCTGCTTGCTTGCTTTTGATGTTTGGTTGCTCGATTGGATTGCTTGCGTTGATTGTAGGTAGCATGTTACCGAGCGGTGCAGCTTATTGCTGCTGAACATTGTACCTTTCCACATTTTATTTTAATGACCTTTTCCCAAAAAAAAAAAAAAAATAGTCTAATTGCATTCTTAGCCAAACCGAATGACTTGTTGATTTACTCGAATGCCTTGTTGAAGAAGTCTAATGCCTTGAACGTCAAGGAATGCCTTGTTGAAAAGTCGAGTGCCTTGTTGTTTTTGGGGAACGTTCACTAAATAAATGAAATAAAGGACAGTAAAGCGCACATGATATGATTCATGTCGCAAAGACCAGTGACATGCCACTGTGTACAAGATGGATATAATCTCTATCCACCAAACAAACTACCATAAATAACGTTCATACATCTACCAAGCAATGTGCCACAGGCGACGCAGGGCACAATACTGTAGCTCATATCGACACGGTAGTAATGATAGGTGCATAATAAGCAATACCCTCACAATATCCTCAACGAGCTGCTGGGGATGCTGCTGTCTGCCATCAGTCCAACGGTGGTTTTGCTCAGTCCAGATGTGGTGAATCGTCGAAGCCAGAACATGTCGATATGCCAGATGCTGGAGGTGCATACCTTTCCACCGCAGGCCAGCCCACCTAATCCCCTGCTGCCAATCGCGGTAAGGCCAGAGAAACCGAATCTGCCGCCGAAGAAGTCGTAAGCATCGAGATGTGTATGGGCAATCAAAGAAAAGGTGATTGATCGTCTCCATCTCATCCGCGTCACACAATAAGCAAGCACTCGACGCGGCCTTGAGCGCAACCCAAGGCTTATCTCTGGTAGCTAGGCGTTCACGAATAGCAAGCCATAAGATGAATTCATAGCTTGGGACCCTAAGCACCCCCCCAAATAGGGCTGCCCAATGAACCGGCGAGCATTTCTGCCGGAACGCATCCCGAGCAGAAGCATTGGTGAAAAGTCCTGTGGGAGACGGTAGCCATCGGTAAGAGTCAGCTTCCAATGGGTCAACGTCCGGGAGCATGGGTTCAATCATCAGAAATTCCATCGAGGAAGTCGTTGGCCACCTCCAACCGTCACTAGCAATGACTCGACTCAAACGTGAATCATCCGAAAGACCCATAATCATCGGTCCCCGTGGAAATCGTTCCAGAAGCGGCTTATCATCGATCCATGGGTCCTGCCACAACCAAATAGTTTCGCCATTACCAATACGGATACTAACCTTCGATCGAAGCATAGGGCGAAGTTGTAAGAGTTTTCTCCAACTCCACGCTGATTGGGCGGTTTCCGATATAGTCCACAACGAGCAATTTTGCAGTCGCGTCTGGAGAAGCCACGATACCTAAATAGAATTGGGATCCTTGCTCAGAATACTCCATAGGTGCTTAAGAAGAAGGGCCTTGTTATCGTCCACAAGCGAGCGAATGCCCAAACCATCCTCATCCACCGGGAAACATACATCATCCCAAGCAACCTTGGCAGCAGAACCCGCCCAGAGGAACGATCTGAATCGTTGCTCAATCACTCTAATAACGCCTTTGGGCAGGATGAACACCCCGGACCAATACCCATGCAGCGCAGCAAGGACTGAACGGATCAACTGTACCCTCCCAGCATATGAAAGAGGGCGATTGAGCCAAGAGCCTAAGCGTTGGTCAATGCGCTGTAGAAGTGGATTACAGTCCTGAATAGTCAGTCGTGATGTAAGTAACGGGACACCCAAATACCTCACTGGTAAATTGCCTAAAGGAAAACCCATAATAGATAATAAGGGTTGGCAGCCGCTCGCCGGTTTGGAAAGAAACATCTCGCTCTTTCCAGGGTTAGCCCTTAACCCCGAAAGTATCGCAAATTCATCCAACCCGCTCGGAAAGTCTAGATGGATTCAGTGTCCGCGTGATTGAAAAGAAGAATCATCGGCAAATGTCAGCATGAAAATACGGGAAGGCTCGCATCTCCAATGGAAAGTAAATCTCCCCTCCGAAAGAATCTTGTTCCGAAGAATACCATGAAGCACCTCAATGGCCAACGTAAAAAGATACGGAGATATAGGATCGCCCTGACGAAGACCCCGCTGTCCCGGAAAATACCCCTCCGCTCGACCATTGATATTGATCGAGTAATAAGGAGTCGTCAAACACACCTGGATCCATGCAACGAACCGCGAAGGAAAACTCATGGCCTCCAACACACATACTAAAAAGTCCCACTCGACATGATCGTATGCCTTTGCCAAGTCAACTTTCAGCGTAGCCCGTGCCGGTAAGCTCTAATTCCGGTAGCCATAGCATAACTCCTGAGCGAGGAGAATATTATCGCTGATCCTGCGACCAGGGATAAATGCAGTCTGGGAGACATCCACTAAGCCTGGGAGATAAGTCTTCAGACGATTAGCCAAGATCTTCGAAATAATCTTGTATAAGACATTACAGCACGATATAGGCCGAAAGTCAGCAGGTCGTCGTGGGGAGTCCCGCTTAGGGATCAACGTAAGAAGTGTAGTATTAAGCTCCCTCAGAAGATGGCCTGTACGAAAAAATTCCTGAATAGCAATATGATGTCCCCTCCAATAGTAGGCCAAGCGGCTTTAAAGAAAGCCGAAGTGAAACCATCCGAAGCCGGTGCTTTGTCATCCGTAATAGAAGAAAGCGCCAGCTTAATCTCACCTTCGTCGATGAGCCGAAGTAGATCTCCCGGTGCGTGATTGGGTAATGTACGAGATATGGCCGCATAGATAGCAGAGCGAATACTGTTGGCAATCGAATCAGCGTTTGCCACTGTCACTCGTGTCTCTAGCAATCCAACAAGCTTAAGGTCAAAAAGACGAATCAAATCCCCTACCGCTCTCCCATGGTCTATCTTGTTGAGACCACGTACATTCCAGCAGCCAAATGGTATCATAAGACAACCCCATGAAGGGCTGCGTCATTATCGGGCCCGGATGTAGGAAGTCTCCATCTTTCATCAATGAGATGAAGCATGTCAAACGGGTTCGTAGGAGGTGGTGTCATCTGAGCAGGGCTTGGCACCACCACCATGCTATTCTCGATGGTTGGCCGAATCACGCCTCCCGTACCTGCCGAGTCTGGAGAGGATCCATGATGAGGTTGCCTGGAACATTCTCCCTGCTGCTCGCTGGAGACAATGGGTACGAGAGGCCTAATTATGTTGCTCAGTGGCTACGCGGCGTGTCTCACCCGTCGACTTGGCCTTCGCGATTGGACGCCAGATCCGCGTACTAGTTGGGCTGCCCGTTTTGTCGTAGCCTTCTGGGCCGATTTGGGGCATGCACCAGTCGAATGACCCACAGTCGAACACGTCGAACATCGTGGCGGTTTCCATTCATATTCAGCTCGAATCGTGATCACCCTGTCCGTATTGGGTAGGCGAAGGCTGAAAGCTTCAACATATGGATCAGCGATCTTCTTCATAATGCAAACGCGCGCAAAATCGATACGATCCATGCTGATCGTAAAAGCGTCGGGAAATAGCGGTGTACCAACCGCGCTGGCCACGAGTCCTAATCCCTCCGGAGTCCAGTATTCCGATGGGAGGTGGCAAAAACGAACCCACGTCGGGACCTCATCATGCAGTCGTTTTTCCAGAGTCATCCCTTGCCGCCACTCCTCAAGAAAGAGAGGCTGGCCATACAATAACCATGGGCCACCCTCCAAAGCATCAACCATCGTAGCCGTGGAGTCGAAACGGAATTTGAAGAAGCCATTCGAGGTAGCACGCACTTCCACCAGCCCCGGCCATCTTGTGCGGAAATGGCGATCCACATGTGGGAAGTAAGGTTTGCGTCCCAAGAAATATCCCACCGCTGTATTAGCCCATCGAAGGCAGCCCTTCGACGCTATCTCTTTAGTTGGCTGAACCTCAATCATTCCATTGACAAGCATAGTTGCAGTATACTGGAGGTGAACCCTATCAGTCCGTCGACGAGTATCGGTAGGTGGAGATGGACGTCTCCCTTTGAGAATATCTGCGAACGATGGCGTCGGAACGAGTTCAGAAACCCTAGTTTTATTCCCATGTTGTATTGCCGATATGATTCCCGGCGTGTTCCCACCATTGCCCGCTGCTGTAGGCGCCGCCGGAGCCTCCAAATTTATCCCGATGTCGGTGTCGTTTAACGTCGGCCTGGTACTTCGTTCGGTCGTGGCGGGGCAGCCAATGATTCAACTCCTGGACCGTTCACCAGGGCTTTTATGGCCGGCGTGATGATTGTCGGCGATGTGATCATTGCCGAGGTCACTATGGAATTCACGGCGTGTAGTTGGGGTACCGCAGATTGAGAATCGCACAAAGATAGCCCCAAATCTTTACGAAGATAATGCAAGATCTTTTCCATACTAGGGTGGCCCTTTGCGTTTTCAGCCAGATATGCAAGATCTCTTCCCGAAATAGCCTCTTCCAATTCATTCTCAACCGTGTATAGGTTCAATGAATCTTGCGCAAGCGTGTCTAAGTGCAATGAATCTTGCGCAATTTCAAGCGTGTCTAGGTGCAATGAATCTTGCGCAATTGCAGGGGTGTCTAGGTTCAATGAACCTTGCGCAAGTCAATTGCTTTGTAAAACAAGTCGAATGCCTTGTTGACCAAGTTGAATGCCTAGTGGCCCAAGTCGAATGCCTTGTTGACCAAGTTGAATGCCTAGCGGCCCAAGTCGAATGCTTTGTAGAACAAGTGCAGTGCCTTGTTGCCCAAGTTTAATACCTTGTTAAACCAAGTAAAATGTCTTGTTGATCAAGTAGAATGTCTTGTTAACCAAGTAATGCCTTGTTAAATAAGTCGAATGCGTTGTAGACCAAGTCGAATGCCTTGTTGAACAAGTCGAATGCCTTGTTGAACAAGTCAAATGCCTTGTAGACCAAGTCAAATGCATTGTTCAAGAAGTCGAATGCGTTGTTGATTTTCACGAATGCCTTTTAGATCAAGTCGAATGCCTTATTGACCAAGTCGAATGCCTTGTTGACCAAGTTGAATGCCTTGTAAAACAAGTAGAATGCCTTGTTGACCAAGTCAAATACCTTGTTAAACCAAGTCAAATCCCTTGTTGACTAAGTAATGCCTTGTTGAATAAGTCGAATGCCTTGTTAACCAAGTTGAATGCCTTGTTGAACAAGTCTAATGCCCTTTAGACCAAGTCAAATGTCTTGTTAAAGAAGTCTAATGCCTTGTTAACCAAGACGAAAGCCTTGTTGATTTACTCGAATGCCTTGCTTTGTAGATACAGTCGAATGCCTTGTTGAACAAGTCTAATGCCTTGTAGAGTAAGGAATGTATTGTTGAACAAGTCGAGTGCCTTGTCGAAAAAGTAGAATGCCTTGTTGACCAAGTCAAATACCTTGTTAAACAAAGTCAATGCCTTGTTGACTAAGTAATGCCTTGTTGAATAAGTCGAATGCCTTGTTGACCAAGTCAAATATCTTGTTAAACCAAGTCAAATGCCTTGTTGATCAAGTAGAATGCCTTGTTGACCATGTAATGCTTTGTTGAATAAGTAAAATGCGTTGTAGACCAAGTCGAATGTCTTGCTAAACCAGTCAAGTGCCTTGTAGACCAAGTCAAATGCCTTGTTAAAGAAGTCAAATGCGTTGTTGATTTACACGAATGCCTCTTAGATCAAGTCGGATGACTTATTGACCAAGTCGAATGCCTTGTTGACCAAGTGGAATGCCCTGTAGAACAAGAAGAATGCCTTGTTGACCAAGTAATGCCTTGTTGAATAAGTCGAATGCGTTGTAGACCAAGTCGAATGCCTTGTTGAACCAGTCAAATGCCTTGTAGACCAAGTCGAATCCCTTGTTAAAGAAGTCAAATGCGTTGTTGATTTACAAGAATGCCTTTTGGATCAAGTCGAATGACATATGAACAAGGTCGAATGCCTTGTTGACCAAGTTGAATGCCTTGTTAACCTAATCAAATACCTTGTTAAACCAAGTCTAATGCCTTGTTGACCAAGTAATGCCTTGTTGAATAAGTCGAGTGCTTTGTTGACCAAGTTGAATGCCTTGTAGATCAAGTCTAATGCCTTGTAACCGAGTCGAAAGCCTTGTTGAATTACTAGAATGCCTTGTAGACCAAGTAATGCCTTGTTAACAAGTCGAGTGCGTTGTAGAAAAAGTAGAATGCCTTGTTGACCAAGTCAAATGCCTTGTTGACCAAGTCGAATGCCTTGTTAAACGTAGTCAAATGCCTTTTTAACAAGTAGAATGTCTTGTTGACCAAGTAATGCCTTGTTGAATAAGTCGAATGCCTTGTTGACCAAGTCAAATGCCTTGTTGAACAAGTCGAATGACTTCTAGACCAAGTCAAATGCCTTGTTAAGAAGTCTAATGCCTAGTTTATCAAGTCGAATGCCTTGTTGATTTACTCGAATACCTTGTAGATCAAGTGGAATGCCTTGTTGAACAAGTCTAATGCCTTTGTAGATCAAGGAATGCCTTGTTGAACAAATCGAGTGCCTTGTTGATCAAGTCGAGTGCCTTGTAAAACAAGCTGAATGCCTTGTTGACCAAGTCGAATGCCTTGTTGACCAAGTCGAATGGATTGTGGACCAAGTGGAATGGCTTGCGGACCAAGTCGAATGGCTTGTCGACCAAGTCAAATGCCTTGTTAAACAAAGTCAAATGCGTTGTTGACCAAGTAATGCCTTGTTGAATAAGTCGAATTCCTTTTAGACAAAGTCGAATGCCTTGCAGACCATGTCAAATGCCTTGTTAAAGAAGTCTAATGCATTCTTAGCCAAGCCGAATGACTTGTTGATTTACTCGAATGCCTTGTTGAAGAAGTCTAATGCCTTGAAGGTCAAGGAATTCCTTGTTGAAAAGTCGAGTGCCTTGTTGATCAAGTCAATTGCCTTGTAAAACAAGTCGAATGCCTTGTTGACCAAGTTGAATACCTTGCGGCCCAAGTCGAACGCTTTGTAGAACAAGTGCAGTGCCTTGTTGCCCAAGTTTAATACCTTGTTAAACCAAGTAAAATGCCTTGTTGATCAAGTAGAATGTCTTATGAAGAAAAAATTAACGTTTAAAGATGTCAAAATTTTCGCTAGAGAGAGAAACTAGAGAGAATTCGTAAACCTAACGTGTTCGGCCGCCGGGGCTGTTTCATCGCCTACCACCGCCATTCTTGGCCACTCCCGGATAGGGCGTGACCATCCGGTGGCAGGGACCTCCATCACCGGCGTTAGTCCGGCGTTTGGAGGGTTACACCACGTGCTTTTACTCTTTGAATTTTTGAATTTTTAGGATCCTAGTTATGGCATCTTCTTCTTCCATGGATGGTTCAAAGCTCTCGGCATCTTCTAATTCATGCGATCCACGCTTGCAACAACCAGATCTTGATGGACTACGTTCTGCATACCCGGAGTTTGCCACGCAATTATCGGCGTTTGCATCTTTGAAGGCTCGGGTTCAGGATCACGACCCGACGATGGATGCATCGGCGGAGATGACGACGTTTTTGCATGATCCATCTATTTCCGGCGAAGATTTGGCGCATCTGGAACATCAAGCAGAGAATAATCCAATTTTGGTAAAGATCCTTGCATATCTTCGGGCAAATATGGGAATATCCCATCCAGGTTGGACGTATCTGCACCAAGATCGGGCTATGGATTCATCTATTTCCGGCGAAGATTTGGCGCATCTAGAGCAGCAAGCAGAGAATAACCCAATTATGGTAAAGATCCTCGCATATCTTCGGGCAGATATGGGAATATCTCGTCCAGGTTCGATGTATCTGCACCAAGATCGGGCACCCAAAAATAGAATGCCTTGTATGGAATCCTCAACGACGGATTGGGCTGAGATTGGATCCATTCTCTACAATTTGCTTTCAGAAAATATTCCCGGATTTAGCGAACGATTTGATGTGGCAGCGTTCGAAGATCTAATTGGGCGCGTTCATGGAGCTCCACCGGAGCAGCAACCACCACCGTCGACACATATGGCTAGCGGATCGCTATACAGGCCGGACACACGCAATAATCCTATGCGCCCGTGGACCCGCCGCCAACGGCGCTACCTGGACATTATCGGCCCGCTACATGACCCACGGATTGAAAATGACCGCCCTATACGCCCAGGCACACCACCGCCGCTATCTGGCATGGCCTTGATCAATGATGATGCGTCAGATGATCCAACGATGAAGCCGCAGTCACCGACCACGACGGCTGCGAGGAACGAGGTTAGGGCCGATGCTGATGGGCCTAGGGTTTCACTGTTTGCTGATGGGCCCAAGGAGTCGCCGCCCAGGGTTTCGCCGTCTAGGGCTGCGGCGGAAGGAACTAGGGCTTCAACGTTTAGGATCTCGCCGTCTCGGGTTTCCACTTATGGGCCTAGGGTTATCAATCCTAGGGTTTCGCTGTCAATAACTCACCTGGCTGTACCTCATGGGCTGCAAACCATGGCACCATTGCCGACGCGCAAGGAGGTGTCTACCTCGCCGCACGCAAACCCTCAGCCATCGTTTGCTGCGGTAACTCGCGGGACGGTGCACGAAGAAGCACCTCGCAAACCAAGCCCTACACGATATACCTTGACATATACAGCCCCAACTCTCAAGGACGGTGTCGCGGAGGCCTGCCCATCATGGGAGGTCGCAAAGAGGGGTGCGGCACGTTGGGACAATACCCTCGTAGGGTATTTTCTGGGGAAAAAACCATATTTCCCGTTTGTTGAACGGCATTTCCGTTCAATTTGGGAGGAACTGTTGGAGGTACGCGCAACGGCCAACGGTTTTTTCAAATTCAGATTTGCAACCGCGGCAGCAGCCAATGCGGTTCTTGAAAGAGGACCGTGGCTCATGCAAGGTCAACCCATTTTTCTCGAGGCTTGGCGATTGGGGATGTCTCTCGAGAAAATTCAGCACACCCATGTTCCGCTATGGGTGAAATTGCGTAACGTTCCGGGCGTGTTCTGGACACAGGAGGGGTTAGGCATTATCGCTAGCGTCGTCGAGAAGCCACTCTTCGCAGATTTTATGACGATTTCAACGGAACGTATTGACTACGCTCGGGTATGCATATCAAAGAATCTCCAGGAGCCTTTTCTTGAAAGCTTCAATATTCGCATTCCACGTGAAGGCGGAGGATCTGACGGCGCGGTTACAGTTCGTGTCGAGTACGAATAGAGGCGGCGGAAGTGCTCCTTAGGCGGTGCATGGACCCACGGGGCGGGAACATGTCCCTCTCGTCGAACCCAACAGCCACGATCAAATACGGGACCGAGGCAATCCACGGGGCAGCGCACATCGACGATGCCGAAGAAACCCCAGAATGGCCCACACACACGGCACGAATGGAGAAGAGTTGGTCATCCCGACAAGGGCAAGGAGGTTGTTGTTCCACCCACCAACATGGAGCAAGATCACGAGCCGCGGCTGCAGGAGTACCCGAAGCCTGTAGATGGATGTTCAACAAGTTCCGTCAACGCGCAGCAGGGAGCTATTGTACTAGCTAGCATTAACCCATTCGAGGTTCTTGCGGACTTGGACGACTTGGACACGGCGAACACACTTAAGGGTCCTGAAGCAGCCCTTCTCGACGTGTGCCCATGATCCCAATTGCCATTTGGAATGTACGTGGTCTAAACAGGGTAGACCACAAATGGGTGGTGGGGGATATTATTACTAAGTATAAGCTGTTGATTATCGGGCTGTACGAGACACGGGTCTCCGAGCAGAATGCGGCTGCGCTTTCACATTCTACCAGGGCTTGGAGTTGGTTCTTTGAATATGATAATGGGCCGGCATCTCGTATCTGGGTGGGCTGGGATGCCCGCCTAGTTACTGTCACAATTCTTGCGTACACCACTCAGACCATTCACTGTAAGGCGACGATCCTTGCGGAGCGTGAGGATTTCTTCATCACATTCGCATACGGTCATAATCAGAGGGTGTCCCGACGCGACCTTTGGACGGATCTCATCGCGACCTCACAGCTGCACGCAAACTCACCATGGCTTGTTATGGGGGATTTCAACGCGATCATGGCAAACACGGACGCACGGGGAGGATCGGCCACGGGGGGCTGTCCGGAGATGATTGCATGCATGACTACATCGGACCTCGCAACCCTGCCATGCACCGGGCAACTCTACACGTGGTATAACCAGCAAGGGGGCACGTCGGGTGTATGGCGATGCCTCGATAGGATGCTTGGCAACCCCTCTTGGTTCGCTAGATTTGGGACCTTACTTATCATTGCGCAACCCCTGCTACATCGGACCACTCTCCACTCATCCTCGCGACTACAGCTAGGGCTTCTGAGAGGAATAATTCTTTTCGTTTTGATAATTTTTTGGCGCAGGATCCTCGTTTTCTTCCTATCGTGGCGGAAACTTGGAGTCTGCAAGCAAATGGATACCCGATGTATGTAGTCGTCCAGAGACTGAAAGCGATGAAGAGGGAACTACGACAACTACGGCGAGACAAGGGTGATCTCAATCGTAACGTGCTCGAGGCGCGCAAATTTCTAGAGATTGCTCAGGACATGGCGGCAAACTATCCATTGGAGGATCAATTACTAATCTTGGAGAAGCAATGTCGGCTTGTGTATGCCAAAGCGATCGAATTGGAGCATTCGGCACTCCTTCAGCGGGCGAAAGTGGCATGGCTCAAGGACGGTGACCAATGCACTTCTTTTTTCTTCAAGAAAGTGGCCACACGGCGGGTTGGAAATCGTATCTTCCACTTGGAGGATGAGGCGGGAAACACGTTCGAGGGTGGTGCACAAGTGCGGGCTGAATTGGTCCGATATTACTCGGAACTCCTCAGGCAATCCATGCGGACAACCCCAATATCCGCCTCTGACGTCGCGCCTTACTTCGGGGCAGCGCTCAGCACAACCGACGCGGAGGCAATGGTTCAGCCGGTCACTGATGTGGAAATCAACACGCGCTGCATGCAATGGGAGATAACAAATCGCCAGGGCCAGACGGTACTCCGCGGTTTTCTACAAGCGGGCATGGCACATCATCGGGGAGGATATCTCGTTCGCCATCCGGGATTTCTTCCAGACGGGACGCCTCCTGGGGGAGCTGAATTCGACCCTTATCACCCTCATTCCAAAAGGGGATAATCCACGCATGGCGAAGGATTTTCGACCGATTGCCTGCTGCAACGTTCTCTATAAGATCATCTCCAAGATCATTGCTAATCGGCTACGAGACAGCTTGGGGAAACTTGTCCACCCTACACAGACGATTTTCATCCCTGGAAGGCGTATTTCCGACAACATTCTCTTAGCCCAAGAGATTGGTCACGGATACAATAGAGCCGGGCTGCCTGAACGGGTTGCTCTTAAGGTCGACCTCGCCAAGGCATATGATAAGATTGAGTGGGATTTTATCTTTGCCACACTTCAGGCACTTCACTTTCACCCGACCTTCATTGGGTGGGTCCGGTCATGCCTCACGTCGACGCATTTTTCCATCAACATCAACGGTAGGCCGGAGGGTTTCTTCAAAGGAAGGCGGGGTCTCAGACAAGGCGACCCCATATCACCTTATCTCTTTGTGTTGGTGATGGAGGCTTTACATGGAATCATAGCGTCCCGCATCCAACTTAGCAGCAGCTTCCGATACCATTGGTGATGCAAGGCCACATCCCTCTTCATGTTGACCTTCGCCGATGATCTTCTTCTTTTCTCGCAGGCGGACGTTCAATCAGTCAGTATCTTCCGCGACAGCCTCGAGCTTTTTGCTTCGCTTTCAGGGCTACGGGCAAACTCCAGTAAAAGCGAGATGTTTATCTCGAAACGGGCAGAACGACTGAAGGGTACACTCCAGGCTGTTATGGGCTTCCCTATCGGGTCTCTTCCTGTGCGGTACCTGGGGGTCCCCCTTATCACATCGCGATTGACTATCGATGATTGCGCCCCCTTATTACGTTCTATTGATCGTCGGCTTGGTTCTTGGACCAACCACTCGCTCTCATACGCCGGGAGGGTACAGCTCATTCGATCGGTCCTTATGGCTATCCATGTGTATTGGGCGGGAGTCTTCTTACTCCCCAAGGGAATCATCCGCAGTATCGAGAAGCGTCTTCGAGCTTTCTTGTGGAAGGGATCTAGCGCGAAGGTGACATGGACCAACGTATGCACACCAAGGGACGAAGGGGGACTTGGACTGAGATCGATTGAGGTGGAGAACAAGGCGCTGATGATGCGTCTTATTTGGAACATTCTCAGGGGAGATGAGTCCTCGATATGGGCCACATGGATACGACGGACGCGGCTGCACAACACATCCTTCTGGACCATCAGATCCACGGCTAATACCTCATGGAGCTGGAAGAAGCTCCTCAAGCTCAGACCCATCATCCAGCCACTTCTAGAGTTCCACATTGGGAATGGAGCGAATACACGCCTCTGGACTGACCCATGGCTACTCACGATTCCGCTGGTGGAACGGTACCCGCGTGGTCCATCTGTTATGGGCCTCCCACTTGATTCACGATTGAGCGCGGTGATTGATGAGTCGGGATGGCATTGGCCAGGACAGACAACGGTGGAGTTCATGGATTTTGCTGGTCTCCTACCTTCCATTCAACACGGTGAGATGGACACGATTCGATGGCAGGGGGACTCCCAATGGCGTCTTCTCTACTCACTCCGCGAGAAATTGCATACGCCAACATTCTCCGCCTGCATTCTGGACCAACCTGTTCGGAGGCCCTATCTCGATACCACGGCATGAAGTCATTTTATGGCTGGCGATTAGGGAACGCCTGGCGACGAGGGACAAGCCATGGGTGGCCGCGGCAGCAGGAAGTTCAGCTTGCCTCTTGTGTGATGATGGCCATGCTATAGAGACAACACGGCATCTTTTCTTTGAGTGTTCATTTTCCAGACATTGCCTACAGTCTTTGCTGGGAAAGTTACGTTTTGGATGGCCTTACACGGACTGGATCGAAGGGGTTCACTGGGCTGCTCAAAGGTGGCGGGGCACGCACCTCGCATGGATAGGGCCCCGACATGCGCTTGCATCGCTTGTCTATCACCTATGGGCCGAGCGCAACCTACAATGGCGGGAAGGAAGACGAAGACCTCCTACTCATATCGTTGCGGACGTCGAGACTACACTCTGTATACGGCTCTCTACCCTTGGAGGGAAGTATCAGCTACAGTCCTGTGCGCTTCGACGTGTTTGGCGCATTGCGTGGCCGAGCTCGTAGTCACTTGCTTTACAGTCTGCTTGCTTGCTTTTGGTGTTTGCTTGCTCGATTGGATTGCTTGCGT
Organism: Linderniella brevidens; assembly: GCA_004919715.1. NCBI lineage: Eukaryota > Viridiplantae > Streptophyta > Magnoliopsida > Lamiales > Linderniaceae > Linderniella > Linderniella brevidens. The sequence continues at coordinate 19,433 of SWDC01000010.1, forward strand.
TGTTTATAGGTAGCATGTTACCGAGCGGTGCAGCTTATTGCTGCTGAACATTGTATCTTTCCACATTTTATTTTAATGACCTTTTCCCCAAAAAAAAAAAAAGTAGAATGTCTTGTTAACCAAGTAATGCCTTGTTAAATAAGTCGAACGCGTTGTAGACCAAGTCGAATGCCTTGTTGAACAAGTCAAATGCCTTGTAGACCAAGTCAAATGTCTTGTTAAAGAAGTCTAATGCCTTGTTAACCAAGACGAAAGCCTTGTTGATTTACTCGAATGCCTTGCTTTGTAGATACAGTCGAATGCCTTGTTGAACAAGTCTAAGGCCTTGAAGACTAAGGAATGTATTGTTGAACAAGTCGAGTGCCTTGTAGAAAAAGTAGAATGCCTTGTTGACCAAGTCAAATACCTTGTTAAACCAAGTCAATGCCTTGTTGACTAAGTAATGCCTTGTTGAATAAGTCGAATGCCTTGTTGACCAAGTCAAATATCTTGTTAAACCAAGTCAAATGCCTTGTTGATCAAGTAGAATGCCATGTAGACCAAGTAATGCTTTGCTGAATAAGTAAAATGCATTGTAGACCAAGTCGAATGCCTTGTTAAACCAGTCAAATGCCTTGTAGACCAAGTCCGATGCCTTGTTAAAGAAGTCAAATGCGTTGTTGATTACACGAATGCCTCTTAGATCAAGTCGGATGACTTATTGACCAAGTCGAATGCCTTGTTGACCAAGTTGAATACCCTGTAGAACAAGAAGAATGCCTTGTTGACCAAGTAATGCCTTGTTGAATAAGTCAAATGCGTTGTAGACCAAGTCGAATGCCTTATCCATGATTAATGTAGGTGTGTAGAATGTGCGTGGTCTCAATAAGAGGGACCACGGAAGGGCGGTGGGGGAGCTAGTTGTCGATGTCGTTGTTGATATCGTAGTTGTACCCGATAGCATGTTATCGGTTGATGCGGCATGAGTTTTTCTCCTGCGCGCTCTTTTGTATTCTTCTTTTCATATATATATATAAAGGGACATTAATCCAAAAAAAAAAAGTCGAATGCCTTGTTGATCAAGTTGAATGCCTTGTTGACCAAGTCGAATGCCTTGATAAACCAAGTAAAATGCCTTGTTAACCAAGTAAGGCCTTGTTGACCAAGTCGAATGCCTTGGAAACCAAGGCAAATGCCTTTTGAAAGAAGTCTAATGCCTTGTTAACCAAGTCGAATGCAATGTTGATTTACGTGAATGCCTTGTTGAAGAAGTCTAATGCCTTGTAGATCAAGAAATGCCTTGTTGAAAAGTCGAGTGCCGTATTGATCAAGTCGATTGCCTTGTAAAACAAGTCGAATGCCTTGTAGAACATGTGCAATGCCTTGTTGACCAAGTCAAATACCTTGTTAAACCAAGTCAAATGCCTTGTTGATCAAGTGGAATGCCTTGTTGACCAAGTAATACCTTGTTGAATAAGTCGAATGCGTTGTAGACCAAGTCGAATGCCTTGCTGAACCAGTTAAATGCATTGTAGACCAAGTCGAATGCCTTGTTAAAGAAGTCAAATGCGTTGTTGATTTACAAGAATGCCTTTTGGATCAAGTCGAATGACATATTAACAAGGTGGAATGCCTTGTTGACCAAGTTGAATGCATTGTTGACCAAATCAAATACCTTGTTAAACCAAGTCTAATGCCTTGTTGACTAAGTAATGCCTTGTTGAATAAGTCGAATGTTTTGTTGACCAAGTTGAATGCCTTGTAGACCAAGTCTAATCCTTGTAACCGAGTCGAAAGCCTTGTTGAATTACTCGAATGCCTTGTAGACCAAGTAATACCTTGTTAACAAGTCGAGTGCATTGTAGAAAAAGTAGAATGCCTTGTTGACCAAGTCGAATGCCTTGTTAATCGTAGTCATATGCCTTGTTTAACAAGTAGAATGTCTTGTTGACCAAGTAATGCCTTGTTGAATAAGTCGAATGCCTTGTTGACCAAGTCGAATGCCTTGTTGAACAAGTCGAATGACTTCAAGACCAAGTCAAATGCCTTGTTAAGAAGTCTACTGCCTAGTTTATCAAGTCGAATGCCTTGTTGATTTACTCGAATGCCTTGTAGATCAAGTGGAATGCCTTGTTGAACAAGTCTAATGCCTTTGTAGATCAAGGAATACCTTGTTGAACAAGTCGAGTGCCTTGTTGATCAAGTCGAGTGCCTTGTAAAACAAGCTGAATGCCTTATTGACCAAGTCGAATGGCTTGAGGACCAAGTGGAATGGCTTGAGGACCAAGTCGAATGGCTTGTCGACCAAGTCGAATGCCTTGTTGACCAAAGCATAATGCCTTGTTACACAAAGTCAAATGCGTTGTTGACCAAGTAATGCCTTGTTGAATAAGTCGAATTCCTTTTAGACAAAGTCGAATGCCTTGCAGACCATGTCAAATGCCTTGTTAAAGAAGTCTAATGCATTGTTAAAGAAGTCTAATGCATTCTTAGCCAAGCCGAATGACTTGTTGATTTACTCGAATGCCTTGTTGAAGAAGTCTAATGCCTTGAAGGTCAAGGAATGCCTTGTTGAACAAGTCGAGTGCCTTGTTGATCAAGTCGAGTGCCTTGTAGAACAAGCTAAATGCCTTGTTGACCAAGTCGAATGCCTTGTTGACCAAGTCGAATGGCTTGTGGACCAAGTGGAATGGCTTGCGGACCAAGTCGAATGGCTTGTTGACCAAGTCAAATGCGTTGTTGACCAAGTAATGCCTTGTTGAATAAGTCGAATGCCTTTTAGACAAAGTCGAATGCCTTGCAGACCATGTCAAATGCCTTGTTAAAGAAGTCTAATGCCTTGTTAAAGAAGTCTAATGCATTCTTAGCCAAGCCGAATGACTTGTTGATTTACTCGAATGCCTTGTTGAAGAAGTCTAATGCCTTGAAGGTCAAGGAATGCCTTGTTGAAAAGTCGAGTGCCTTGTTGATCAAGTCAATTGCCTTGTAACTTATTACTTGTGACAAACCTCTCTCTAGAAACGCTCTGCCCTCTCACTAGAATTCCAACGGTCTCAACCTTTTTCACCGAGCATGGAGGCTGCCTCCGATGGTTCTTCGCCCGCGCCCGGCGATCCTCCGCCCGCGCCCGGCGTCATGGGAACGGCGATGCCCGACCTGCCAGCCCTGGCAGCCGCTTATCCGACGTTCCCTCTCGACTTCGACATGGCAAGTTCACCGCCTTGGTCGAACGGCTTGATGGAGGGCCGATGGTGACCCCCACCGGGGCTGCCTCCTCGCCTGCCCCCCACGGCGACACCCCCAACGTTGATGCTTCCTCGCCCCACCCCCACGGCGGCCCAAACCCGCTGCTTGCCGCTTCCCATTCACGTGACCCTTCACCTTCCGGCCGTGTTGCGCGCCGGATCGCAGCTGTCCCTATTAGCCACGGCGGGGACGTTCGGCTACCACTCATGCAAGCGGGCCGCGGACTAGTCCGACCACTACAGGTGCCGTGCTTGACGGCGCGGCGAGGGCAGCCGCGGGGGCCCTTGCATCGTCCATGGAAGACGGAGCGGCGATGATGGCCGCGGGGGCCCTTGAAACGCCCATGAAAGCTGATCGGGCTCGGGGAGATGAAACGCCATATCAGGGAGCGGCGGGCCAAGGCGTCTCCAACGACGCCGGACTGCTGCCGGAACCCACCGTCATTTGCGCGCCGTCCGCGGGGATGGAACGGGGGATCGAAGCGGCCCTTGCCGTACCTTCCGCAGAAGCTCGGGCCCCGGGAGCCGAAGAGTCATCGATTGGTGTTGCGGTAGCCGAAGAGTCACATGTGTCCGCTGCGAGCCTGGATGTGCATATGGACGAGGTCCCGGAGGGAGTTGGGGCCACGGGGATCGGCACCGCGGACCCTCGGCTGGTGGTTCAAGGACGGCCCAGGCCGTCCCCCGGGCATGCCGGTGGTTCTTCGACGATGCCCAAAGCTTCGTTTGTGCGGGTGGCTGCTCGGGAGATCAGGCCCCGCCACGCGCACGGGGATAGACGGGAACGGGCTACGCGTCGGGTCCCTTTGTCATTTACGACGCCGGCGGGTCTCGTAAACGGAATTGTTGAAGTTGCACCGTCGTGGGATATTGCTAAGCTTGGCTTGTCGCGTTGGGCGTACACGCTGGTGGGTTTTTTCTTGGGACGAAAACCATATTTCCCCACTATCGAACGTTATTGGCGGGCTCGCTGGCCGGAACTGGTTGAAGTCCGTGCTACGATAAATGGCTTCTTCAAGTTCCGGTTTGCATCGGAAGCGGCCATGCGTGCCGTTCTTGAAGGTGGCCCGTGGATCCTTAATGGGCAGCCCGTGTTCCTTGAGGAATGGCGTCCCGGCATGTCTTTTGAAAGACAGGAGATCACTGAAGTTCCCCTCTGGGTGAAAATGTGGAACGTGCCAGGCGAATTCGGGACTGCTGAGGGGCTCGGAGTCCTTGCGAGTGCGGTGGGAAAGCCGTTATTTACTGACGGGATAACGGCGGATGGGGAGCGCATTGATTTTGCGCGCGTCTGTCATGAAGCGCCTCGCTGACCCCTTCATTGAGATTGTTAACCTTCGCATGCCTAATGCTGAGGGCGGGGTGACGGGTCTTATCCCGGTCCGGGTGGAGTATGAATGGAAGCCGGCAAGATGTGATAGTTGCAGCAATTGGACCCATGGCCAATCAAATTGCCCTAATCGCCTGCGCCCCCCACCCTCGGCTGATTCGACGGGTGGGACCGCGCCAGGTCCCCGGACTCGATCTCCTCGCTCTTCGCATCCCACCATGATTACTGGTTCACGTCTGCCCTCCCGCCCCAATCCTTCCTCTTCCCGACAGGTCCGTTCCCCTCCTAAGGTTGTTACCTCACCCCCTGCTGTTGCGTCTAAGGCATCAGTCCAGAATCCAGGTATTCTCTCGACTTCTTCACGCTCCTTGTCTAAGGGGTCGGAGTGGCGACAAGTGGGAGCTCGTGGTAAGGCTGTGCGCACTCCACCACGAGGGGTGATATCACCCGCTGCGGATAGGCCGTTGCATGGAGGTACCATGCCACCTGGTAATCCTTCACGATCTTCACCTCCACCTGAACGGAGTGGGGATGTTTCTTTTCTGGATTCTACTAATCCTTTTGCTGTCCTCCACTCCATCGATTCTGGCGATATGGATATTTCCACCACTCTGGGCCCTGAAGTTATTGCAGCCCGCTTGCCGGGTGTCCCATGATCAGAGTCGGCTCATGGAATATCCGTGGTCTTAATAGGGTAGACCACAGGAAAGCGGTGGGGGAGTGGATTTCTAGACAAAGTATTCAGCTGGTTGGTTTGCTTGAGACGCGGGTCAGTGAGGGTAATGCCACCCGACTGTCGCAGGGATTACGGCCCCTTTGCTCCTGGTTTTTTGAGTATGAAGCTGGCCCGGGCTCGTGCATTTGGGTGGGTTGGGATCCGACGGCCATCTCGGTCAGTATTGTGGCCTTCAATGATCAGGTTGTTCATTGTCGGGTTGTGCAGCTGGGGTCCGGGGCTGTTCTTTTTGTTTCTTTTGCTTATGGTCGCTCATTTCGCGGGGAGAGGGTTCATTTATGGGATGAGCTTGTCCAGTTCTCCTCCTCTCGGGTTGACGACCAGTGGATTGTGGCAGGGGATTTCAATACCATCTTGTGTTCGGCCGAGGGGCGAGGGGGATCACCTAATTTGCTGAGCATGTCTGACTTTGGTAATGCGCTTCTTCGAGCGGATCTCTCGACTATTCCATCTACTGGTCCACCATTCACGTGGTTTAACCAGCAAGGAGGCGCATCAGCTATCTGGAGACGCCTCGATCGTATTTTGGCGAATCCTACTTGGATCGCGGCCTGGCCGGATGCTTTTGTTCACGACGGTCTCCCTGCTACATCAGATCATTCGCCTCTTGTCTTGGGGACCGTCCCGGGTCACTCTTATCGGACCTGCTTCAGGTTTGAGAATTTTCTGACTAAGGATCCGGGTTATCTTTCTGTCGTTCGCAGCATTTGGGATCGCCCGGTCCGTGGGTTTCCGATGTTCACGGTGGTTGATCGCCTGAAGCGCCTTAAACCTCTCTTCTCTAAGCTGCGTCGAGCCAAAGGAGATCTTGCAGCTAACATTTCCGAGGCGCGGAGGTTTTTAGACGTTGCCTAGCGGTACACTTCGCTCCATCCGTTCGATGACAGTCTCCGCTTGCTCGAACGATGCTGTAGGTTGGTCTATTCGAGAGCAGTTGAGATGGAGCACTCGGCATTGGCACAGCGAGCCAAGATGACTTGGCTGAAGGATGGGGATCAGTGCTCTGCCTTTTTCTTTCGTAAGGTTGCGCTCAGACGTAAGTATAACATGATCCTTACGCTCGAATCCACTTACGGTGAGTTGCTGACGTCTTTGGATGCGGTTGATTCTGAGTTGCTGGGTTTTTACGAGGATCTTCTTGGCAAATCCTCTCTTCCTTCGCCGGTGCTGTTACCCGATGTCCAAGATTTCATCTCACGAAGACTTTCACAGTCAGCGGCTGCATCTATGGTTCTTCCCCTGGACGATGCGGAGGTGCGTAAAGCTGTCTTTTCTATGGGTGCTGAGAAGGCTCCGGGCCCTGATGGCTTTACCGCGACTTTCTTCCAAGCTGCGTGGTCTGTTGTGGGACCCGATGTCACTGCTGCGGTCCGGGACTTCTTCGTCACGGGGCGCCTCTTGCGGGGTCTGAACAGTACTTGGCTCACGCTTATTCCGAAGATGGAATTTCCTCGGCGGGCCTCAGATTTTCGGCCGATCTCGTGCTGTAATGTCATCTACAAGATTATCTCAAAGATTTTGGCCGATCGTCTCAAGCCTGCCCTTCCTAGCCTTGTTCATGGTTGCCAGACTGCCTTCATCCCGGGACGTCACATCTCGGATAACATCCTTCTTGCCCAGGAGCTGTGTCATGGCTACAACGGCCATCGTCACCCTCCTCGAGCGCTGTTCAAAGTGGACCTGGCGAAGGCCTATGACCGGGTGGAATGGAGTTTTGTTTTGGCTACGTTGCAGGCAATGGGACTCCATCCGCAATTTATCGAGTGGATCAGGACCTGTCTTACTACGACAACGTTCTCCCTTTGCGTTAGTGGTCGCCCTATGGGGTTCTTTGAGGGCAAGCGGGGTCTCCGTCAAGGTGACCCAATTTCTCCCTACCTTTTCACTTTGGTTATGGAGGTTCTCCATGGCATTGTGTGTAAGCGTATTAGTGAGGAACCGCGGTTTCGTTATCATTGGCGATGCGAGCCTCTATCCTTACCTATGCTTATTTTTGCGGATGATCTGTTATTGTTCTGCCATGCTGACGGGATTTCTGTTGGGGTCCTTAAGGCGTCGGTGGACTGTTTCTCGACTCTTTCGGGTTTATACCCAAACCCGGCTAAGAGTGAGTGTTTTCTTTCTCGCCCGGCTCTCTCCCTCGCACCGCAGCTGCAGCCCATTTTTGGTTTTCCCTTGGGCTCTTTGCCAGTTCGGTATCTGGGGGTTCCATTGATTACCTCTCGTCTTTCGCTTGCTGACTGCAGCCCGCTCTTGTCTCGTGTTGATCATCGTCTGGGTTCATGGTTGAACCAGACCCTCTCTTATGCTGGACGTGTCCAGTTGATCCGTTCTGTTCTTCAGGCGCTGCATGTTTACTGGTCGGGGGTGTTCCTTCTCCCCATGGGTGTGGTGAGGGCTTTGGAAGCTAAATTTCGTCAGTTTCTTTGGGCGGGGTCTACAGCTAAGGTGGCATGGACTGACGTGTGTTTGCCCACTGCGGAGGGCGGTTTGGGCATTCGTTCGGTGGCAGTTGATAATAAGGTGCTTCTTTTTCGCCTCTTGTGGCGAATCGTTACGAGGGCCCCGGACTCTATTTGGGTTACCTGGCTGTATGCCAGTCGGTTGAGGTCAGATACTATTTGGCCGGCTCCTGCTTCATCGACGGCTTCTTGGAGCTGGCGTCAGTTATTGAGGTTTAGGGCTGAGATTAAAAGTCACATTGTCTTCCACATTGGTGACGGTTCCTCCATTCGTTTGTGGGAGGACCCTTGGATGCCGGGTGGTTCTCTTCTGGATCGCTTTCCTCGGGGACCTGTTACTATGGGCCTCCCTGTGGGCACCCGTCTTGCCTCTGTTATTTCAGAGCATGGCTGGAACTGGCCGGGTCGTACTACTGTTGAGTATCTTGATTTTAGTCCCGACCTCCCCCCGGTTCGTCCCGACCACCGGGACAGTGTTTCCTGGCGTGGGTCTACCGATGGCGTTGCTTCTGCGAGCCTCATCCGGGAGGCGCTGCGGCCTCGTCAGGACGGTGTGATTTGGGCGAGTCTGTTTGGTGGCCCTTTACGGGTCCCTCGCCATGAGTTTTCCCTCTGGATGGGTGTTCGTGGCCGACTCTCGACTAGGGATAAGGCTTGGGTTGCTTCTCGTGCGGGGACACAAGCTTGCGGACTTTGTTCCTCGGCTCAGGTGGAGACGACCTCCCATCTTTTTTTTCGACTGCGAATTCTCTAGCCGCTGTTTGAGGCTTCTTCGGAGGCGGGTTCCCTGGGACTGGCCGCACCGGGATTGGACGCAAGGTTTTCTTTGGGCTGCTCACCGGTGGCGTGGGCATCATTTATTGCATGCGGCGTATAGACATCTTCTGACATCCCTGGTTTATCATATTTGGCTTGCTCGGAATCGGCGCTGGCGTGAGGATGCTACGACCTCGCCGGAACAATTAGTTGCTTGTGTTGTGGACATTTGTTGTTTGCGTCTTAACGGTCTCTCTGCAAAGTATGTTTTGCAGATTGCGGCCATTAGGCGGCTTTGGCGTGTTGCGTGGTAGTTTTTTCCTGTCACGCATGTACTGACTATTTCTATTTATTTATTTACCGAATTTTACCAAAAAAAAAAAAGTCAATTGCCTTGTAAAACAAGTCGAATGCCTTGTTGACCAAGTTGAATGCCTTGCGGCCCAAGTCGAATGCTTTGTAGAACAAGTGCAGTGCCTTGTTGCCCAAGTTTAATACCTTGTTAAACCAAGTAAAATGCCTTGTTGATCAAGTAGAATGTCTTGTTAACCAAGTAATGCCTTGTTAAATAAGTCGAATGCGTTGTAGAACAAGTCGAATGCCTTGTTGAACAAGTCAAATGCCTTGTTCAAAAAGTCGAATGCGTTGTTGATTTACACGAATGCCTTTTAGATCAAGTCGAATGCCTTATTGACCAAGTCGAATGCCTTGTAAAACAAGTAGAATGCCTTATTGACCAAGTCAAATACCTTGTTAAACCAAGTCAAATGCCTTGTTGACTAAGTAATGCTTTGTTGAATAAGTCGAATGCCTTGTTAACCAAGTCGAATGCCTTGTAGACCAAGTCAAATGTCTTGATAAAGAAGTCTAATGCCTTGTGAACCAAGACGAAAGCCTTGTTGATTTACTCGAATGCCTTGCTTTGTAGATACAGTCGAATGCCTTGTTGAACAAGTCTAATGCCTTGTAGAGTAAGGAATGTATTGTTGAACAAGTCGAGTGCCTTGTAGAAAAAGTAGAATGCCTTGTTGACCAAGTCAAATACCTTGTTAAACCAAGTCAATGCCTTGTTGACTAAGTAATGCCTTGTTGAATAAGTCGAATGCCTTGTTGACCAAGTCAAATATCTTGTTAAACCAAGTCAAATGCATTGTTGATCAAGTAGAATGCCTTGTTGACCAAGTAATACTTTGTTGAATAAGTAAAATGCGTTGTAGACCAAGTCGAATGCCTTGTTAAACAAGTCAAATGCCTTGTAGACCAAGTCAAATGCCTTGTTAAAGAAGTCAAATGCGTTGTAGATTTACACGAATGCCTTTTAGATCAAGTCGAATAACTTATTGACCAAATCAAATGCCTTGTTGACCAAGTAATGCCTTGTTGAATAAGTCGAATGCCTTGTTGACAATGTCGAATGCCTTGCAGACCAAGGCAAATGCCTTGTTAAATAAGTCTAATGCCTTGTTAACCAAGTCGAATGCCATGTTGATTTACGCGAAAACCTTGTTAAAGTAGTCTAATGCCTTGTTAACCAGGACATAAGCCTTGTTGATATATTCGAATGCCTTGTAAATACAGTCGAATGCCTTGTTGAACAAGTCATTAGCCTTGTAGACCATGGAATACATTGTTGAACAAGTCGAGTGCGTTGTAGAACAAGTAGAAGCCTTGTTGACCAAGTCAAATACCTTGTTAAACCAAGTCAATGCCTTTTTTACTAAGTAATGCCTTATTGAATAAGTCGAATGCCTTGTTGAACAAGCGAATGCCGATCAAGTCGAATGCCTTGTTCAACAAGTCTAATGCCTTGTAGACCAAGAATGCCTTATTGAACAAGTCGAGTGCCTTGTAAAACAAGCCGAATCTTGTTAAACAAAGTCAAATTGCCTTGTTGACCAAGTCGAATGCCTTGTTGAGCAAGTCGAATGGCCTGTTGACCAAGTCAAATGCCTTGTTAACCAAGTCGAATGCCTTGTTGACCAAGTAATGCCTTATAGACCAAGTCTAATGCTTTGTAAACGAGTCGAAAGCCTTGTTGAATTACTCGAATGCCTTGTAGACCAAGTAATGCCTTGTTGAACAAGTCGAGTGCGTTGTAGAAAAAGTAGAATGCCTTGTTGACCAAGTCAAATGCCTTGTTGACCAAGTCGAATGCCTTGTTAAACGTAGTCAAATGCCTTTTTAACAAGTAGAATGTCTTGTTGACCAAGTAATGCCTTGTTGAATAAGTCGAATGCCTTGTTGACCAAGGTTAATGCCTTGTTAAACAAGTCGAATGCCTTCTAGACCAAGTCAAATGCCTTGTTAAGAAGTCTAATGCCTAGTTTATCAAGTCGAATGCCTTGTTGATATACTCAAATGCCTTGTAGATCAAGTGGAATGCCTTGTTGAACATGTCTAATGCCTTGTATATCAAGGAATGCCTTGTTGAACAAGTCGAGTGCCTTGTTGATCAAGTCGAATGCCTTGTAGAACAAGCCGAATGCCTTGTGGACCAAGTCGAATGGCTTGTCGACCAAGTCATAATGCCTTTGTTGAACAAAGTCAAATGCTTTGTTGACCAAGTAATGCCTTGTTGAATAAATCGAATGCCTTTTAGACAAAGTCGAATGCCTTGCAGACCATGTCAAATACCTTGTTAAAGAAGTCTAATGCCTTGTTAAAGAAGTCTAATTGCATTCTTAGCCAAGCCGAATGACTTGTTGATTTACTCGAATGCCTTGTTGAAGAAGTCTAATGCCTTGAAGGTCAAGGAATGCCTTTTTGAAAGGTCGAGTGCCTTGTTGATATAGTCAATTGCCTTGTAAAACAAGTCGAATGCCTTGTTGACCAAGTTGAATGACTTGGGGCCCAACTCGAATGCCTTGTAGAACAAGTGCAGTGCCTTGTTGCCCAAGTCTAATACCTTGTTAAACAAAGTAAAATGCCTTGTAGATCAAGTAGACTGTCTTGTTAACCAAGTAATGCCTTGTTAAATAAGTTGAATGCGTTGTAGACCTAGTCGAATGCCTTGTTGAACAAGTCAAATGCCTTGTAGACCAAGTCAAATGCCTTGTTCAAGAAGTCGAATGTGTTGTTGATTTACACGAATGCCTTTTAGATTAAGTCGAATTCCTTATTGACCAAGTTGAATGCCTTGTAGAACAAGTAGAATGCCCAGTTGACCAAGTCAAATACCTTGTTAAACCAAGTAAAATTGCCTTGTAGACTAAGTAATGCCTTGTTGAATAAGTCGAATGCCTTGTTAACCAAGTCAAATACCTTGTTAAACAAGTCTAATGCCTTGTAGACCAAGTCAAATATCTTGATAAAGAAGTCTAATGCCTTGTTAACCAAGACGAAAGCATTGTTGATTTACTCTTTTTTTTTTTTTTTTTTTTTTTGGGAATTTTTTTTTTTTTTTTTTGGGAAACATTGTTGATTTACTCGAATGCCTTGCTTTGTAGATACAGTCGAATGCCTTGTTGAACAAGTCTAATGCCTTGTAGAGTAAGGAATGTATTGTTGAACAAGTCGAGTGCCTTGTAGAAAAAGTAGAATGCCTTGTTGACCAAGTCAAATACCTTGTTAAAGTAATGTCTTATACAAGATTATTTCGAAGATCTTGGCTAATCGTCTGAAGACTTATCTCCCAGGCTTAGTGGATGTCTCCCAGACTGCATTTATCCCTAGTCGCAGGATCAGTGATAATATTCTCCTCGCTCAGGAGTTATGCTCTGGCTACCGGAATCAGAGCTTACCGGCACGGGCTACGCTGAAGGTTGACTTGGCAAAGGCATACGATCATGTCGAGTGGGACTTTTTAGTGTGTGTGTTGGAGGCCATGGGTTTTCCTTCGCGGTTTGTTGTATGGATCCAGGTGTGTTTGACGACTCCTTATTACTCGATCAATATCAATGGTCGAGCGGAGGGGTATTTTCCGGGACAGCGGGGTCTTCGTCAGGGCGATCCTATATCTCCGTATCTTTTTACGTTGGCCATGGCTTCATGGTATTCTTCGGAACAAGATTCTTTCGGAGGGGAGATTTACTTTCCATGGAGATGCGAGCCTTCCCGTATTTTCATTCTGACATTTGCCGATGATCTTCTTCCAGACTTTCCGAGCGGGGTTGGATGAATTTGCGATACTTTCCGGGTTAAGGCCTAACCCTGGAAAGAGCGAGATGTTTCTTTCCAAACGGGCGAGCGGCTGCCAACCCTTATTATCTATTATGGGTTTTCCTTTAGGCAATTTACCAGTGATGTATTTGGGTGTCCCGTTACTTACATCACGACTGACTATTCAGGACTGTATAATCCACTTCTACAGCGCATTGACCAACGCTTAGGCTCTTGGCTCAATCGCTCTCTTTCATATGCTGGGAGGGTACAGTTGATCCGTTCAGTCCTTGCTGCGCTGCATGGGTATTTTTTTTTTGGGAAAAGGTCATTAAAATAAAAGGTGAAAAGATACAATGTTCAGCAGCAATAAGCTGCACCGCTCCGTAACATACTACAGATAAACAACGCAAGCAATCCATTCAAGCAAGCAAAAACATCAAAAACATAAAAAACAAGCAAGCAAACTATAAGCAATTGGCTACGTGCTCGGCCACGCAATGCACCGAACACGTCGAAGCGCACAGGACTGTAGCTGGTACTTCCCTCCTAGGGTACAGAGCCGTAAGCAGAGTGTAGACTCGACATCCGCAACGATATGAGTAGGAGGTCGTCGTCTTCCTTCCCGCCATCGTAGGTTGCGCTCGGCCCATAGGTGATAGACAAGCGATGCAAGCGCATGTCGGGGCCCCATCCATGCGAGATGCTTGCCCCACCTCGATCCAGTCCGTGTAAGGCCAACCAAAACGTAACTTTCCCTGCAAAGACTGTAGGCAATGTCTGAAATATGAACACTCAAAGAAAAGATGTCGTGTTGTCTCTATAGCATGGCCATCATCACACAAGAGGCAAGCTGAACTTCCTGCTGCCGCGGCCACCCATGACTTGTCCCTCGTCGCCAGGCGTTCCCTAATCGCCAGCCATAAAATGAGTTCATGCCGTGGTATCGAGATAGGGCCTCCAAACAGGTTGGTCCAGGATTTAGTCAGAGAATGTTGGCGTATGCAATTTCTTGCGGAGTGAGTAGAGAAGACGCCATTGGGAGTCCCCCGCCATCGAATCGTATCCATCACACCGTGTTGAATGGGAGGTAGGAGACCAGCAAAATCCATAAACTCCACCGTCGTCTGTCCTGGCCAGTGCCATCCCGACTCATCAATCACCGCGCTCAATCGTGAATCAAGTGGGAGGCCCATAACAGATGGACCACGCGGGTACCGTTCCACCAGCGGAATCGTCAGCAGCCATGGGTCAGTCCAGAGTCGTGTATTCGCTCCATTCCCAATGCGGAACTCTAGGAGTGGCAGGATGATGGGTCTGAGTTTTAGGAGTTTGTTCCAGCTCCATGAGGTATTAGCCGTGGGTCTGATGGTCCAGAAGGATGTGTTGTGCAGCCGCGTCCGTCGTATCCATGTGGCCCATATCAAAGACTCATCTCCCCTGAGAATGTTCCAGATAAGACGCATCATCAGCGCCTTGTTCTCCACCTCAATCGATCTCAGTCCAAGTCCCCCTTCTTCCCTTGGTACGCACACGTCGGCCCATGCCACCTTCGCGCTAGATCCCTTCCACAAGAATGCTCGAAGACGCTTCTCGATACTGTGGATGACTCCCTTAGGGAGTAAGAAGACTCCCGCCCAATACACATGGATAGCCATAAGGACCGATCGAATGAGCTGTACCCTCCCGGCGTATGAGAGCGATTGGTTGGTCCAAGAACCAAGCCGACGATCAATAGAATGTAATAATGGGGCGCAATCATCGATAGTCAATCGCGATGTGATAAGGGGGACCCCCAGGTACCGCACAGGAAGAGACTCGATAGGGAAGCCCATAACAGCCTGGAGGGTACCCTTCAGTCGTTCTGCCCGTTTCGAGGTAAACATCTCGCTTTTACTGGAGTTAGCCCGTAGCCCAGAAAGCGAAGCAAAAAGCTCAAGGCTGTCGCAGAAGATACTGACTGAGTGAACGTCCGCCTGCGAGAAGAGAAAAAGATCATCGGCGAAGGTCAACATGAAGAGGGATGTGGGCTCGCATCGCCAATGGTATCGGAAGCTGTTGCTAAGTTAGATGCGGGACGCAATTATTCCATGTAAAGCCTCCATCACCAACACAAAGAGATAAGGTGATATGGGGTCGCCTTGTCTGAGGCCCCGCCGTCCTTTGAAGAAACCCTCCGGCCTACCGTTGATTGTGATGGAAAAATACGTCGACGTGAGGCATGACCGGACCCACCCAATGAAGATCGGGTGAAAGTGAAGCGCCTGAAGTGTGGCAATGATGAAATCCCACTCGATTTTATCATATGCCTTCGCTAGGTCAACCTTAAGAGCCACCCGTTCAGGCAGCCCGGCTCTGTTGTATCCGTGACAAATCTCTTGGGCTAAGAGAACGTTGTCGGAGATACGCCTTCCAGGGAAGAATGCCGTCTGTGTAGGGTGGACAAGTTTCCCCAAGCTGTCTCGTAGCCGATTAGCAATGATCTTTGATATGATCTTATAGAGAACGTTGCAGCAGGCAATCGGACGAAAATCCTTCGTCATGCGTGGATTATCCCCTTTTGGAATGAGGGTGATAAGGGTCGAATTCAGCTCCCCCAGGAGGCGTCCCGTCCGGAAGAAATCTCGGATGGCGAACGAGATATCCTCCCCGATGATGTGCCATGCCCGCTTGTAGAAAACCGCGGAGTACCCGTCTGGCCCTGGCGATTTGTTATCTCCCATTGCATGCAGCGCAGTGTTGATTTCCGCATCAGTGACCGGCTGAACCATTGCCTCCGCGTCGGTTGTGCTGAGCGCTGCCCCGAAGTAATGTGCGACGTCGGAGGCGGATATTGGGGCTGTCCTCATGGATTGCCCGAGGAGTTCCGAGTAATATCGGACCAATTCAGCCCGCACTTGTGCACTGCCCTCGAACGTGTTTCCCGCCTCATCCTCCAAGTGGAAGATACGATTGCCAACCCTCCGTGTGGCTACTTTCTTGAAGAAAAAAGAAGTGCATTGGTCACCGTCCTTGAGCCATGCCACTTTCGCCCGCTGAAGGAGGGCCGAGTGCTCCAATTCGACTGCTTTGGCATACACAAGCCGACATTGCTTCTCCAAGATTAGTAATTGAGCCTCCAATGGATAGTTTGCCGCCATGTCCTGAGCGATCTCTAGAAATTTGCGTGCCTCGAGCACGTTACGATTGAGATCACCCTTGTCGCGGCGTAATTGTCGTAGTTTCCTCTTCAACGCTTTCAGTTTCTGGACGACTACATACATCGGGTAACCATTTGCTTGCAGACTCCAAGTTTCCGCCACGATAGGAAGAAAACGAGGATCCTGCGCAAGAAAGTTATCAAAACGGAAAGAATTAGTCCTCTCAGAAGCCCTAGCTGTAGACGCGAGGATGAGTGGAGAGTGGTCCAATGTAGCAGGGGTTGCGCAATGATAAGTAAGGTCCCCAAATCTAGCGAACCAAGAGGGGTTGCCAAGCATCCTATCGAGGCGTCGCCATACACCCGACGTGCCACCTTGCTGGTTATACCACGTGTAGAGTTGCCCCGTACATGGCAGGGTTGCGAGGTCCGATGTAGTCATGCATGCAATCATCTCCGGACAGCCCCCCGTGGCCGATCCTCCCCGCACGTCCGTGCTTGTCATGATCGCGTTGAAATCCCCCATAACAAGCCATGGTGAGTTTGCGTGCAGCTGTGAGGTCTCGATGAGATCCGTCCAAAGGTCGCGTCGGGACACCCTCTGATTATGACCGTAGGCGAATGTGATGAAGAAATCCTCACGCTCCGCAAGGATCGTCGCCTTACAGTGAATGGTCTGGGTGGTGTATGCAAGAATTGTGACAGTAACTAGACGAGCATCCCAGCCCACCCAGATACGAGACGCCGGCCCATTATCGTATTCATAGAACCAACTCCAAGCCCTGGTAGAGTGTGAAAGGGCAGCCGCATTATGCTCGGAGACCCGTGTCTCATACAGCCCGATAATCAACAGCTTATATTTGGTAATAATATCCCCCACCGCCCATCTGTGGTCTACCCTGTTTAGACCACGTACATTCCAAACGGCGATTGGGATCATGGGCACACGTCGAGAAGGGCCGCTTCAGGACCCTTAAGTGTAACGTTCGCCATGTCCAGTCCGTCCAAGTCCGCAAGAACCTCGAATGGGTTAAGGCTAGCTAGTACAATAGCTCCCTGCTGCGCGTTGGCCAAACTTGTTGAACATCCATCTGCAGACTTCGAGTACTCCTGCAGACGCGGCTCGTGATCTTGCTCCATGTTGGTGGGTGGAACAACAACCTCCTTGACCTTGTCGGGATGACCAATTCTTCTCCATTCGCGCCGTGTGTGGGGGCCATTCTGGGGTTTCTCCGGCATCATCGATGTGCGCTGCCCCGTGGATTGCCTCGGTCCCGTATTTGGTCATGACTGTTGGGTTCGACGAGAGGGACATGTTCCCGCCCCGTGGGTCCATGCACCGCCTGAGGAGCACTTCCGTGGCCTCCATTCATACTCGACACGAACTGTAACCGCGCCATCAGATCCTCCACCTTCACATGGAATGCGAATATTGAAGCTTTCAAGGAAAGGATCCTGGAAATTCTTTGATATGCATACCCGAGCATAGTCAATACGTTCCGCTGAAATCGTCATAGAATCTGCGAAGAGAGGCTTCCCGACGACGCTAGCGACAATGCCCAACCCCTCCTGTGTCCAGAACTCGCCCGGAACGTTACGCAATTTCACCCATAACGGAACATGGGTGTGCTGAATTTTCTCGAGAGACATCCCCGTTCGCCAAGCCTCGAGGAAAATGGGTTGACCTTGCATGAGCCACGGTCCTCCTTCAAGAACAGCATTGGCTGCTTCCGCGGTTGCAAATCTGAATTTGAAAAAACCATTGGCCGTTGCGCGTACCTCCAACAGTTCCTCCCAAATTGAACGGAAATGTCGTTCAACAAACGGGAAATATGGTTTTTTCCCCAGAAAATAACCTACGAGGGTATTGTCCCAACGTGCCGCACCCCTCTTTGCGACCTCCCATGATGGGCAGGCCTCCTCTACTCCGTCCTTGAGAGTTGGGGCTGTATATGTCAAGGTATAGCGTGTAGGGCTTGGTTTGCGTGGTGCTTCTTCGTACACCGTCCCACGAGTTACCGCAACAAACGATGGCTGAGGGTTTGCGTGCGGCGAGGTAGCTTGTTCAGCTCCTTGCATAGACAGCTCCTTGCGCGTCGGCAATGGTGCCGTGTTGGGCAGGCCATGAGGTACAGCCGGGTGAGTTATTGACGGCGAAACCCTAGGATTGATAACCCTAGGCCCATCAGTGGAAACCCGAAGCGGCGAGATCCTAAACGTCGAAGCCCTAGCTCCTTCCGCCGCAGCCCTAGACGGCAAAACCCTGGGCGGCGACTCCCTGGGCCCATCAGCAACCCGGGACAGTGAAACCCTAGGTCCATCAGCATCAGCCCTAACCTCGTTCCTCGCAGCCGTCGTGGTCGGTGACTGCGGCTTCCGTAGCAGATCATCTGACGCATCATCGTTGATCCAGGCCATGCCAGATGGCGGCGGTGGTGAGCCTAGGCGTATAGGACGGTCATTTCCAATCCGTGGGTCACGTAGCGGGCCGATAATGTCCGGGTAGCGCCAGTGGCGGTGGGTCCACGGGCGTATAGGATTATTCCATGTGTTCGGCCTGTATAAGGTGAGCGAACCGCTAGCCAGATGTGTCGACGGTGGTGGTTGCTGCTCCGGTGGAGCTCCATGAACGCGCCCAATTAGATCTTCGAACGCGGCCACATCAAATCGTTCGCTAAATCCGGGAATATTTTCTGAAAGCGAATTATAGAGAATGGATCCAATCTCAGCCCAATCCGTCGTTGAGGAATCCATACAAGGCATTCTATTTTTGGGAACCCGATCTTGGTGCAACGAACCTGGACGAGATGTTCCCATATCGGATCTTTGCCATAATTGGATTATTCTCTGCTTGCTGCTCCAGATGCGCCAAATCTTCGTCGGAGATAGATGAATCCATACAAGGCATTCTATTTTTGGGTGCCCGATCTTGGTGCAGATACATCGAACCTGGACGAGATATTCCCATATCTGCCCGAAGATATGCAAGGATCTTTACCATACTTGGATTATTCTCTGCTTGTTGTTCCAGATGCGCCAAATCTTCGCCGGAAATAGATGGATCATGCAAAAACTTCGTCATCTCCGCCGATGCATCCATCTTCGGGTCGTGATCCTGAACCCGCGCTTTCAAAGATGCTAACGTCGATAATTGCGTGGTCGGGTGTGTAGAACGTAGTCCATCAAGATCTGGTTGTTGCAAGCGTGGATCGCATGAATTAGAAGATGCCGAGATCGTTGAACCATCCATGAAAGAAGAAGATGCCATAACAAGGCTCCTAATCAAAAAATTCAAAAATTCAAAGAGTAAAAACACGTGGTGTAACCCTCCAAACGCCGGACTAACGCCGGTGATGGAGGTCCCTGCCACCGGCTAGTCACGCCCTATCCGGGAGTGGCCAGAAACGGCGGTGGTAGGCGATGAAAAACAGCCCCGGCGACCGAACACGTTAGATATACGAAGTCTCTCTAGTTTCTCTCTCTCTCGCTGCATGGGTATTGGTCCGGGGTGTTCATCCTGCCCAAAGGCGTTATTAGAGTAATTGAGCAACGATTCAGATCGTTCCTCTGGGCGGGTTCTGCTGCCAAGGTTGCTTGGGATGATGTATGTTTCCCGGTGGATGAGGGTGGTTTGGGCATTCGCTCGCTTGTGGACGATAACAAGGCCCTTCTTCTTAAGCACCTATGGAGTATTCTGAGCAAGGATCCCAATTCTATTTGTGTATCGTGGCTTCTCCAGACGCGACTGCAAAATCGCTCGTTGTGGACTATATCGGAAACCGCCCAATCGGCGTGGAGTTGGAGAAAACTCTTACAACTCCGCCCAATCGGCGTGGAGTGCTTACCTCGAATGGCTTCTTCAAATTCCGTTTCGACTCCACGGCTACGATGGTTGATGCTTTGGAAGGTGGCCCATGGTTATTGGATGGCCATCCCCTCTTTCTTGAGGAGTGGCGGCAAGGGATGACTCTGGAAAAATGACTGCATGATGAGGTCCCGACGTGGGTTCGTTTTCGCCACCTCCCGTCGGAATACTGGACTCCGGAGGGATTAGGACTCGTGGCCAGCGCGGTTGGTACACCGTTATTTCCCGACGCTTTTACGATCAACATGGAGCGTATCGACTTTGCGCGCGTTTGCGTTATGAAGAAGATCGTTGATCCATATGGGAAGCTTTCAACCTTTGCCTACCCAATATGGACAGGGAGATCACGATTCGAGCGGAATATGAATGGAAACCGCCGCGATGTTCGACGTGTTCGACTATGGGTCATTCGACTGGTGCATGATCCACGACCGCCCCAACGGCCCCGAAGGCCCCGAAGGCTACGACAAATCGCGCAGCCCCGACTATTACGCGGATCTGGCATCCAATCGCGAAGGCCAAGTCTACGGGTGAGATACGCCGCGTAGCCACTGAGCAACATAATAGGTCTCTCGTACCCATTGTCTCGAGCGAGCAGCAGGGAGAATGTTCCAGGCAACCTCATCATGGATCCTCTCCAGACTCGGCGAGTACGGGAGGCGTGATTCGGCCAACCATCGAGAATAGCATGGTGGTGGTGCAAGCTCTGCTCAGACGATACCACCTCCTACGAACTTGTTTGACATGCTTCACCTCATTGATGAAGATGGGGACTTCCTACATCCGAGCCCTGATAATGACGCAACCCTTCATGGGGTTGTTTTATGATATCATTTGGCTGCTGGAATGTACGTGGTCTCAACAAGAGAGACCATGGGAGAGCGGTGGGGGATTTGATTCGTTGTTTTGACCTTAAGCTTGTTGGATTGCTAGAGACACGAATAACAGTAGCAAACATTGATTCGATTGCCAACAGTATTAAGCAGTGGACATGGTTCTTCGATTATTATATGGGCCCCGAGAAGCATATCTGGCTAGGATGGGACGTGCGATATCTTCGTGTTTGATGTTATCGGGATGACGACGCAAGCCCTACACTGCAGAGTTCTATCGTTGGCGACTCGTCTGGTTTTCTTTATTACATTCATATATGGGTTCAATCAGCGGGAGGAGCGCTGCGTATTATGAGTTAGTTACGATCTCTGAAGCTCGCGCGGAAGATGCTTGGTTAGTGGTTGGTGATTTTAATGCGATAGTGGAACCTAATGAAGTACGGGGAGATCTCCACATCCAGCAGACTATCAGGATCTGTCTCGATCTCTCATCTCGGCTGATCTCCATAACTTACCATGCTCGGTCAATATTTCACGTGGTTTAATCAACGGCGAGATGATGCGGGTATTTGGCGCCGTTTGGACAGGATGGTTGCTAACCCGACGTGGTTTGCTAAGTTGGGGGATCTTGGATATCGATGTGAACTACCAGCCACTTCTGACCATTCTCCTATTATTCTGGAGCCGGGGCGATCGACGTTTTCTCGAGGTACGGTGTTTAGATTCGATAATTTTCTCACGTCGGATCCACTGTTTGGCTCTGTCGTAAGCTCAAGGTGGCAGCTTCCTATTTCGGGATACCCGATATTTCGGGTCCTTGCACGTCTAAAAAGACCCTCAAGCGAGCGTTCAAGGATATGAGGCATGCTAAAGGGAATCTGGCGCGTAACGTGGTCGAGGCGCGAAATTTCCTCGACATTGCCCAGAAGTTTGTCTCATTGTACCCGCATGATGATCGTTTTCTGGTACTACAATCTATATGTCAACGTCTCTACGCAACTGCGGTAGCAATGGAGCAATTCGGCCCTAGCACAACGGCCCAAAATGACTTGGCTCAAAGAAGGCGACCTGCTCCGCATTTTTCTTCAAGAAGGTTATCATACGCCGAGTGGCAAACCGTATCTTCTCGCTTGAGGATGATTCTGGGAACTTAATTGAAGGGGAGCCCCAGGTAAAGGCGAGCTTCTTAGACACTACAAGCACCTCTTGGGTACGACAGCTCGGAGCGGCCCGCTGGATCGCTCTGCTATCTATGCGGCCATATCTCGCACATTACGCACTCACGCACCGGGAGATCTACTTCGTTTCATCGACGAAGGTGAGAATAAGCTGGCGCTTTCTTCTATTGCGGATGACAAAGCACCGGGTCCGGATGGTTTCACTTCGGAGCCGCTTGGCCTACTATTGGAGGGGACATCATTTCTGCTATTCAGGAATTTTTTCGTACAGGCCATCTTCTTTTTTTTTTTTGGGGAACGTTCACTAAATAAATGAAATAAAGGACAGTAAAGCGCACATGATATGATTCATGTCGCAAAGACCAGTGACATGCCACTGTGTACAAGATGGATATAATCTCTATCCACCAAACAAACTACCATAAATAACGTTCATACATCTACCAAGCAATGTGCCACAGGCGACGCAGGGCACAATACTGTAGCTCATATCGACCCGGTAATAATGAAAATTACTTTCAATGGGGCATTCCGAGAATTGAACTCGGGACCTCTCGCACCCTAAGCGAGAATCATACCACTAGGCCATATGCTCTTTGCGCAAACATGCCATCTTCTGAGGGAGCTGAATACTACACTTCTTACGCTGATCCCTAAGCGGGACTCCCCACGATGACCTGCGGACTTTCGGCCTATATCGTGCTGTAATGTCTTATACAAGATTATTTCGAAGATCTTGGCTGATAATCGTCTGAAGACTTATCTCCCAGGCTTAGTGGATGTCTCCCAGACTGCATTTATCCCTGGTCACAGGATCAGTGATAATATTCTCCTCGCTCAGGATTTATGCTCTGGCTACCGAAATCAGAGCTTACTAGCACGAGCTACGCTGAAGGTTGACTTGGCAAAGGCATACGATCATGTCGAGTGGGACTTTTTAGTGTGTGTGCTGGAGGCCATGGGTTTTCCTACGCGGTTCGTTGCATGGATCCAGGTGTATTTGACGACTCCTTATTACTTGATCAATATCAATGGTCGAGCGAGGGGTATCTTCCGGACGGTGGGGTCTTTGTCAGGGCGATCCTATATCTCCGTATCTTTTTACGTTGGCCATGGAGGTGCTTCATCGTATTCTTCGGAACAAGATTCTTTCGGAGGGGAGATTTACTTTCCATTGGAGATGCGAGCCTTCCCGTATTTTCATGCTGACATTTGACGACAATATTCTTGTTAAACGAAGCCAAATGCCTTGTTGATCAAGTATAATGCATTGTTGACCAAGTAATGCCTTGTTGAATAAGTCGAATGAGTTGTAGACCAAGTCGAATGCCTTGTTGAACAAGTCAAATGCCTTGTTAAAGAAGTCGAATTCATTGTTAATTTACATGAATGCCTTTTAGATCAGGTCGAATGCCTTGTTGACCAAGTTGAATGCCTTGTTGACCAAGTTGAATGCCTTGTAGAACACGTAAAATGCCTTGTTGACCAAGTCAAATACCTTGTTAAACCAAGTCAAATGCCTTGTTGACTATGTAATTGCCTTGTTGAATAAGTCGAAGCCTTGTTGACCAAGTCGAATGCCTTATTGAACAAGTCGCATGCCTTGTGGACCAAGTCAAATGTCTTGTTAAAGAAGTCTAATGCCCGGTTAACCAAGACGAAAGCCTTGTGGATTTACTCAAATGCCTTATATATAAAGTCGAATGCCTTGTTGAACAAGTCTAATGTCTTGTAGACCAAGGAATGCATTGTTGAACAAGTCGAGTGCCTTGTAGAACTATATTAGAATGCCTTGTTGACCAAGTCAAATACCTTGTTAAACAAAGTCAATGCCTTGTTGAATAAGTCGAATGCCTTGTTGACCAAGTCGAATGCATTGTTGAACAAGTCGATTGCCTTGCTCAACAAGTCTAATGCATTGTAGACCAAGAATGCCTTGTTGAACAAATCGAGAGCCTTGTAGAACAAGCCGAATCTTGTTAAACCAAGTCAAATTGCCTTGTTGATAAAGTCAAATGCGTTGCTGACCAAGTCGAATGGCCTGTAGACCAAGTCGAATGCCTTGTTAACCAAGTCGAATGCCTTCTTAAACCAAGTCAAATGCGTTGTTGACCAAGTAATGCCTTGTTGAATAAGTCGAATGCCTTGTTGACCAAGTCGAATGCCTTGCAGACCAAGTCAAATGCCTTGTTCAGGAAGTCTAATGCCTTGTTAACCAAGTCGAATGCCTTGTTGATTTACTCGAATGCCTTGTTCAATAAGTCTAATGCCTTGCAGATCAAGGAAGGCCTTGTTGAAAAGTCGAGTGCCTTATTGATCAAGTCGATTGCCTTGTAAAACAAGTCAAATGCCTTGTTGACCAAGTCAAATGCCTTGCGGACCAAGTCAAATGCCTTGTAAAACATGTGCAATGCCTTGTTGACCAAGTAAAATATGTTGTTAAACCAAGTCAAATGCCTTGTTGATCAAGTAGAATGCCATGTTGACCAAGTAATGCCCTGTTGAATAAGTTGAATGCGTTGTAGACCAAGTCGAATGCCTTGTTGAACCAGTCAATGCCTTGTAGACCAAAGTCAAATGCCTTGTTAAAGAAGTCAAATGCGTTGTTGATTTACACGAATGCCTTAGATCAAGTCGAATGACTTATTGACCAAGTCGAATACCTTGTTGACCAAGTTGAATGCCTTGTAGAACAAGTAGAATGCCTTGTTGACCAAATCAAATACCTTGTACCATATTATAGTCCAAATTCATTACAAAGTACCTCCTAAATCCCTACGGCGTGTTGACGGGTGGCGGAACACGGTGGCGCACCTCCATCGCCGGGATCAGACGGCTTTGGAGGGTTTGATTCTCATTTTTTGAGTTTTGGTTTTACATATTTTCGACTTTGCTTGACAATGGCATCGACATCCCTCATGTATGGATCGACAATGAGTGGATCTTCTACATCGATGAAGAACTCGGATCCGAAAGATTGTTCACGAGATATTGATTCACTAAGCCGGGGAATACCCATCTTTCGCCTCTAGATTTGATGGAACACATTTTAATTCTTTGATGGCTAGGATTAATGGCCGCTCCGATGGCGGAGCGGAAGAGGATCCTCACATTCCCGATGAGGGCCGTGGCGGGGCTAATAGACAGAGTTGAGTGACAATACTACAACCACTACATGGCACTCGGGTGGGAGCCGAATATCACCGATCGGGAACCCCGTCACTACCTAGCCGGAGAGCCGATCGACGAGGGGACGTGTCGGACGTGACAACCAAAATTACGCAAGATTCATTGAACCTAAACACCCTTGCAATTGCGCAAGATTCATTGCACCTAGACACGCTTGAAATTGCGCAAGATTCATTGCACCTAGACACGCTTGCGCAAGATTTATTGAACCTGTACACGGTTAAGAATGAATTGGAAGAGGCTATTTCGGGAAGAGATCTTGCATATCTGGCTGAAAATGCAAAGTGCCACCCTAGTATGGAAAAAATCTTGCATTATCTTCGTAAGGATTTGGGGCTATCTTTGAGCGATTCTCAATCTGCGATACCCCAACCACACACCGTGAATTCCATAGTGTCCTCGGCAATGATCACATCGCCTGCAATCATCACGCCGGCCATATAAGCCCCGGAGAACGGAAACCCTAGAATTGAACCCGTGACGGAAACGAGGGTTTCCTCATCGCCAAATCCACGAGCTGAATTATTGGCTGCCCCGCCACGACCGAACGAAGTACCAAGGCCGACGTTAAACGACACCGACATCGGGATAAATTTGGAGGCTGCGGCGGCGCCTACATCGGCGGGCAATGGTAGGAACACGTCGGGAGTCATATCGACAGTACAACATGCGAATGGCCCTAGGGTTTCTGAACCCATTCTGACGCCATCGTTCGCAGATATTCTCAAAGGGAGACGTCCATCTCCATCTACCAATACTCGTCGACGGACTGATAGGATTCACCTCCAGTATACTGCACATGTGCTTGTCAATGGAATGATTGAGGTTCAGCCAACTAAAGAGATAGCGTCGAAGGGCTGCCTTTGATGGGCCAATACAGCGGTGGGATATTTACTGGGACGCAAACCTTACTTCCCACATGTAGATCGCCATTTCCGCGCAAGATGGCCGGGGCTGGTGGAAGTGCGTGCTACCTCGAATGGCTTCTTCAAATTCCGTTTCGACTCCACGGCTACGATGGTTGATGCTTTGGAGGGTGGCCCATGGTTATTGTATGGCCAGCCCCTCTTTCTTGAGGAGTGGCGGCAAGGGATGACTCTGGAAAAATGACCGCACATGGGGTCCCGATGTGGGTTCGTATTCGCCTTGTTGCTTATGCACCTGTCATTACTACCATGTCGATATGAGCTACAGTATTGTGCCCTGCGTCCCTTGTGGCACATTGCTTGGTAAATGTATCATCGTTATTTACAGTAGTTTGTTTGGTGGATAGAGACTAGATCCATCTTGTACACAGTAGCATGTCCCTAGTCTTTGCGACATAAATCCTATCATGTGCGCTTTACTGTCCTTTATTTCATATATTTAGTGAATGTTCCCCAAAAAAAATCAAATAACTTGTTAAACAAAGTCAAATGCCTTGTTGACTAAGTAAAGCCTTGTTGAATAAGTCGAATGCCTTGTAGAAAAAGTCAAATGTCTTGTTAAAGAAATCTAATGCCTTGTTAACCAAGACGAACGCCTTGTTGATTTACTCAAATGCCTTGTTAAACAAGTCTAATGCCTTGTAGACCAAGGAATGCATTGTTGAACAAGTCGAGTGCCTTGTAGAACTATTAGAATGCCTTGTTGACCAAGTCAAATACCTTGTTAAACCAAGTCAATGCCTTGTTGACCAAGTAATGCCTTGTTGAATAAGACGAATGCCTTATTGACCAAGCCGAATGCCTTGTTGAACAAGTCGAATGCCTTATAGATCAAGTCGAATGCCTTGTTCAACAAGTGTAATACCTTGTAGACCACGAATGCCTTGTTGAACAAATCGAGTGCCTTGTAGAACAAGCCGAATCTTGTTAAACCAAGTCAACTTACCTTGTTGACCAAGTCAAATGCCTTGTTGACCAAGTAGAATGGCCTGTTGACCAAGTCGAATGCGTTATTAACCAAGTCGAATGCCTTGTTAAACCCAGTCAAATGCTTTGTTGACCAAGTAATGCCTTGTTGAATAAGTCGAATGCCTTGTTGATCAAGTCGAATGCCTTACAGACCAAGTCAAATGCCTTGTTAAAGAAGTCTAATGCATTGTTGATTTACTCGAATGCCTGGTTGAAGAAGTCTAATGCCTTGTAGATCAAGGAATGCCTTGTTGAAATGTTGAGTGCCTTATTGATCAAGTCATTGCCTTGTAAAACAAGTCAAATGCCTTGTTGACCAAGTCAAATGCCTTGCAGACCAAGTCGAATGCCTTGTAGAGAACATGTGCAATGCCTTGTTGACCAAGTCAAATATCTTGTTAAACCAAGTCAGATGCCTTGTTGATCAAGTAGAATGTCTTGTTGACCAAGTAATGCCTTATTGAATAAGTTGAATGCGTTGTAGACCAAGTCGAATGCCTTGTTGAACCAATCAAATGCCTTGTTAAAGAAGTCAAATGCGTTGTTGATTTACATGAATGCCTTTTAGACCAAATCGAATGCCTTACTGACCAAGTCGAATTCCTTGTTGACCAAGTTGAATGCCTTGTAGAACAAGTAGCATGCATTGTTTTTTTTTTGGGAAAAGGTCATTAAAATAAAATGTGGAAAGATACAATGTTCAGCAGCAATAAGCTGCACCGCTCGGTAACATGCTACCTATAAACAACGCAAGCAATCCAATCAAGTAAGCAAACATCAAAAGCAAGCAAGCAGACTGTAAGCAAGTGACTACGTGCTCGGCCACGCAATGCGCCAAACACGTCGAAGCGCACAGGACTGTAGCTGATACTTCCCTTCAAGGGTAGAGAGCCGTATACAGAGTGTAGTCTCGACGTCCGCAACGATATGAGTAGGAGGTCTTCCTCTTCCTTCCCGCCATCGTAGGTTGCGCTCGGCCCATAGGTGATAGACAAGCGATGCAAGCGCATGTCGGGGCCCCATCCATGCGAGGTGCTTGCCCCGCCACCTTTGAGCAGCCCAGTGAACCCCTTCGATCCAGTCCGTGTAAGGCCATCCAAAACGTAACTTTCCCTGCAAAGACTGTAGGCAATGTCTGGAAAATGAACACTCAAAGAAAAGATGTCGTGTTGTCTCTATAGCATGGCCATCATCACACAAGAGGCAAGCTGAACTTCCTGCTGCCGCGGCCACCCATGGCTTGTCCCTCGTCGCCAGGCGTTCCCTAATCGCCAGCCATAAAATGACTTCATGCCGTGGTATCGAGATAGGGCCTCCGAACAGGTTGGTCCAGAATGCAGGAGGAGAATGTTGGCGTATGCAATTTCTCGCGGAGTGAGTAGAGAAGATGCCATTGGGAGTCCCCCGCCATCGAATCGTGTCCATCTCACCGTGTTGAATGGGAGGTAGGAGACCAGCAAAATCCATGAACTCCACCGTTGTCTGTCCTGGCCAATGCCATCCCGACTCATCAATCACCGCGCTTAATCGTGAATCAAGTGGGAGGCCCATAACAGATGGACCACGCGGGTACCGTTCCACCAGCGGAATCGTGAGTAGCCATGGGTCAGTCCAGAGGCGTGTATTTGCTCCATTCCCAATGCGGAACTCTAGAAGTGGCCGAATGATGGGTCTGAGCTTGAGGAGCTTCTTCCAGCTCCATGAGGTATTAGCCGTGGATCTGATGATCCAGAAGGATGTGTTGTGCAGCCGCGTCCGTCGTATCCATGTGGCCCATATCGTAGACTCATCTCCCCTGAGAATGTTCCAAATAAGACGCATCATCAGCGCCTTGTTCTCCACCTCAATCGATCTCAGTCCAAGTCCCCCTTCGTCCCTTGGTGCGCATACGTCGGTCCATGCCACCTTCGCGCTAGATCCTTTCCACAAGAAAGCTCCAAGACGCTTCTCGATACTGCGGATGATTCCCTTGGGGAGTAAGAAGACTCCCGCCCAATACACATGGATAGCCATAAGGACCGATCGAATGAGCTGTACCCTCCCGGCGTATGAGAGCGAGTGGTTGGTCCAAGAACCAAGCCGACGATCAATAGAACGTAATAAGGGGGCGCAATCATCGATAGTCAATCGCGATGTGATAAGGGGGACCCCCAGGTACCGCACAGGAAGAGACCCGATAGGGAAGCCCATAACAGCCTGGAGTGTACCCTTCAGTCGTTCTGCCCGTTTCGAGATAAACATCTCGCTTTTACTGGAGTTTGCCCATAGCCCTGAAAGCGAAGCAAAAAGCTCAAGGCTGTCGCGGAAGATACTGACTGATTGAACGTCCGCGTGCGAGAAAAGAAGAAGATCATCGGCGAAGGTCAACATGAAGAGGGATGTGGCCTCGCATCGCCAATGGTATCGGAAGCTGCTGCTAAGTTGGATGCGGGACGCTATGATTCCATGTAAAGCCTCCATCACCAACACAAAGAGATAAGGTGATATGGGGTCGCCTTGTCTGAGACCCCGCCGTCCTTTGAAGAAACCCTCCGGCCTACCGTTGATGTTGATGGAAAAATGCGTCGACGTGAGGCATGACCGGACCCACCCAATGAGGGTCGGGTGAAAGTGAAGTGCCTGAAGTGTGGCAAAGATAAAATCCCACTCAATCTTATCATATGCCTTGGCGAGGTCGACCTTAAGAGCCACCCGTTCAGGCAGCCCGGCTCTATTGTATCCGTGACAAATCTCTTGGGCTAAGAGAATGTTGTCGGGAATACGCCTTCCAGGGATGAATGCCGTCTGTGTAGGGTGGACAAGTTTCCCCAAGCTGTCTCGTAGCTGATTAGCAATGATCTTGGAGATGATCTTATAGAGAACGTTGCAGCAGGCAATTGGTCGAAAATCCTTCGCCATGCGTGGATTATCCCCTTTTGGAATGAGGGTGATAAGGGTCGAATTCAGCTCCCCCAGGAGGCGTCCCGTCCGGAAGAAATCCCGGATGGTGAACGAGATATCCTCCCCGATGATGTGCCATGCCCGCTTGTAAAAAACCGCGGAGTACCCGTCTGGCCCTGGCGATTTGTTATCTCCCATTGCATACAGCGCGTTGTTGATTTCCACATCAGTGACCGGCTGTCCATATTGGGTAGGCATAAGGCGCGACGTTAGAGGCGGATATTGGGGTTGTCCGCATGGATTGCCCGAGGAGTTCCGAGTAATATCGGACCAATTCAGCCCGCACTTGTGCACCACCCTCGAACGTGTTTCCCGCCTCATCCTCCAAGTGGAAGATACGATTTCCAACCCGCCGTGTGGCCACTTTCTTGAAGAAAAAAGAAGTGCATTGGTCACCGTCCTTGAGCCATGCCACTTTCGCCCGCTGAAGGAGTGCCGAATGCTCCAATTCGACCGCTTTGGCATACACAAGCCGACATTGCTTCTCCAAGATTAGTTATTGATCCTCCAATGGATAGTTTGCCGCCATGTCCTGAGCAATCTCTAGAAATTTGCGCGCCTCGAGCACGTTACGATTGAGATAACCCTTGTCTCGCCGTAGTTGTCGTAGTTCCCTCTTCATCGCTTTCAGTCTCTGGACGACTACATACATCGGGTATCCATTTGCTGCGCCAAAACATTATCAAAACGAAAAGAATTATTCCTCTCAGAAGCCCTAGCTGTAGTCGCGAGGATGAGTGAAGAGTGGTCCGATGTAGCAGGGGTTGCGCAATGATAAGTAAGGTCCCCAAATCTAGCGAACCAAGAGGGGTTGCCAAGCATCCTATCGAGGCGTCGCCATACACCCGACGTGCCCCCTTGCTGGTTATACCACGTGTAGAGTTGCCCCGTGCATGGCAGGGTTGCGAGGTCCGATGTAGTCATGCATGCAATCATCTCCGGACGCGTCCGTGTTTGCCATGATCGCGTTGAAATCCCCCATAACAAGCCATGGTGAGTTTGCGTCGGGACACCCTCTGATTATGACCGTATGCGAATGTGATGAAGAAATCCTCACGCTCCGCAAGGATCGTCGCCTTACAGTGAATGGTCTGAGTGGTGTACGCAAGAATTGTGACAGTAACTAGGCGGGCATCCCAGCCCACCCAGATACGAGATGCCGGCCCATTATCGTATTCAAAGAACCAACTCCAAGCCCTGGTAGAATGTGAAAGGGCAGCCGCATTCTGCTCGGAGACCCGTGTCTCGTACAGCCCGATAATCAACAGCTTATACTTAGTAATAATATCCCCCACCGCCCATCTGTGGTCTACCCTGTTTAGACCACGTACATTCCAAACGGCGATTGGGATCATGGGCACACGTCGAGAAGGGCTGCTTCAGGACCCTTAAGTGTGTTCGCCGTGTCCAAGTCGTCCAAGTCCGCAAGAACCTCGAATGGGTTAATGCTAGCTAGTACAATAGCTCCCTGCTGCGCGTTGACTGAACTTGTTGAACATCCATCTACAGGCTTCGGGTACTCCTGCAGCTGCGGCTCGTGATCTTGCTCCATGTTGGTGGGTGGAACAACAACCTCCTTGCCCTTGTCGGGATGACCAACTCTTCTCCATTCGCGCCGTGTGTGTGGGCCATTCTTGGGTTCTTCGGCATCGTCGATGTGCGCTGCCCCGTGGATTGCCTCGGTCCCGTATTTGATCGTGGCTATTGGGTTCCACGAGAGGGACATGTTCCCGCCCTGTGGGTCCATGCACCGCATAAGGAGCACTTCCGCGGCCTCCATTCGTACTCGACACGAACTGTAACCGCGCCGTCAGATCCTCCACCTTCACGTGGAATGCGAATATTGAAGCTTTCAAGAAAAGGCTCCTGGAGATTCTTTGATATGCATACCCGAGCGTAGTCAATACGTTCCGCTGAAATCGTCATAGAATTTGCGAAGAGTGGCTTCCCGACGACGCTAGCGACAATGTCTAACCCCTCATGTGTCCAGAACTTGCCCGGAACGTTACGCAATTTCACCCATAGCGGAACATGGGTGTGCTGAATTTTCTCGAGAGACATCCCCATTCGCCAAGCCTCGAAAAAAATGGGTTGACCTTGCATGAGCCACGGTCCTCCTTCAAGAACCGCATTGGCTGCTGCCGCGGTTGCAAATCTGAATTTGAAAAAACCGTTGGCCGTTGCGCGTACCTCCAACAGTTCCTCCCAAATTGAACGGAAATGCCGTTCAACAAACGGGAAATATGGTTTTTTCCTGAGAAAATACCCTACGAGGGTATTGTCCCAACGTGCCGCACCCCTCTTTGCGACCTCCCATGATGGGCAGGCCTCCGCGACACCGTCCTTGAGAGTTGGGGCTGTATATGTCAAGGTATAGCGTGTAGGGCTTGGTTTGCGAGGTGCTTCTTCGTGCATCGTCCCGCGAGTTACCGCAGCAAACGATGGCTGAGGGTTTGCGTGCGGCGAGGTAGACACCTCCTTGCGCGTCGGCAATGGTGCCATGGTTTGCAGCCCATGAGGTACAGCCGGGTGAGTATTGACGGCGAAACCCTAGGATTGATAACCCTAGGCCCATAAGTGGAAACTCGAGACGGCGAGATCCTAAACGTTGAAGCCCTAGTTCCTTCCGCCGCAGCCCTAGACGGCGAAACCCTGGGCGGCGACTTCTTGGGCCCATCAGTAACCCGGGACAGTGAAACCCTAGGCCCATCAGCATCGGCCCTAACCTCGTTCCTCGCAGCCATCGTGGTCGGTGACTGCGGCTTCATCGTTGGATCATCTGACGCATCATCGTTGATCAAGGCCATGCCAGATGGCGGCGGTGGTGTGCCTGGGCGTATAGGGCGGTCATTTCCAATCCGTGGGTCACGTAGCGGGCCGATAATGTCCGGGTAGCGCCGTTGGCGGCGGGTCCACGGGCGCATAGGATTATTCCGTGTGTCCGGCCTGTATAGCGATCCGCTAGCCATATGTGTCGACGGTGGTGGTTGCTGCTCCGGTGGAGCTCCATGAACGCGCCCAATTAGATCTTCGAACGCTGCCACATCAAATCATTCGCTAAATCCGGGAATATTTTCTGAAAGCGAATTGTAGAGAATGGATCCAATCTCAGCCCAATCCGTCGTTGAGGATTCCATACAAGGCATTCTATTTTTGGGTGCCCGATCTTGATGCAGATACATCGAACCTGGACGAGATATTCCCATATCTGCCCGAAGATATGCGAGGATCTTTACCATAATTGGGTTATTCTCTGCTTGCTGCTCCAGATGCGCCAAATCTTCGCCGGAAATAGATGAATCCATAGCCCGATCTTGGTGCAGATACGTCGAACCTGGACGGGATATTCCCATATTTGCCCGAAGATATGCAAGGATCTTTACCAAAATTGGATTATTCTCTGCTTGATGTTCGAGATGCGCCAAATCTTCGCCGGAAATAGATGGATCATGCAAAAACGCCGTCATCTCCGCCGATGCATCCATCGTCGGGTCGTGCTCCTGAACCCGCGCCTTCAAAGATGCAAACGCCAATAATTGCGTGGCAAACTCCGGGTATGCAGAACGTAGTCCATCAAGATCTGGTTGTTGCAAGCGTGGATCGCATGAATTAGAAGATGCCGAGAGCTTTGAACCATCCATGGAAGAAGAAGATGCCATAACTAGGATCCTAAAAATTCAAAAATTCAAAGAGTAAAAGCACGTGGTGTAACCCTCCAAACGCGGACTAACGCCGGTGATGGAGTTCCCTGCCACCGGCTGGTCACGCCCTATCCGGGAGTGGCCAAAAATGGAGGTGGTAGGCGATGAAAACAGCCCCGGCGGCCGAACACGTTGGGTTTACGAATTCTCTCTAGTTTCTCTCTCTAGCGAAAATTTAACGACTATCCTACGTTTGCTAAGCGTTTTGACGGGGCACGTTTTAATGCGTTGATGGAGAAAGTTCATGGTAGATCCGGTGTCGTGGCTGCCCAAACGCGCGAGATGCCACAATCGGGGGCTGGTATCACGATTCTACAGCCACTACGTGGATCGGGATCTCCGGTCCGAGATCTGATCCGACGAAGGCCGGATACACCACCACCTACTCGTGATCAGCGAAGGCATCGATGGTAAGGAATCGCTGGGAGATCTTGAAGATCAACGAAGGTCGGATGGTAAGAAATCATTAGGAGATCTTGAAGATATGGAAAGTGCTTCTATTTTGGGAGGAGATCTCGTATACTCAATGAAGGAATCTGCTACTAATCCGTCTTTGGAAAGGATCAGGCCGGATGGTAAGAAATCGGTGGGAGATCTTGAAGATATGGAAAGTGCTTCTATTTTGGGAGGAGATCTCGTATACTCAATGAAGGAATCCGCTACTAATCCGTCTTTGGAAAGGATCATGCCGGATGGTAACAAATCGCTGGGAGATCTTGAAGATATGGAAAGTGCTTCTATTTTGGAAGGAGATCTCGTATACTTAATGAAGGAATCTGCTACTAATTCGTCTTTGGAAAGGATCAAGATGGATGGTAAGAAATCGCTGGGAGATCTTGAAGATATGGAAAATACTTCTATTTTGGGAGAGGATCTCGTATATTTAATGAAGGAATCTGCTACTAATCCGTCTTTGGAAAGGATACTACAATATCTTCGTAAATATTGTGGATGGGATAACGAGATATTGGTTGATGTTTGGGAATTATTGCAAGTGCTGTGGGCCAGCCGCTTTTTGCTGATTCGGCTACGAACCGCACTACCCGGATTGACTTTGCTCGAGTCTGTGTTCTGAAGAACCTGAAGGACGACTTCATTGATCGCTTCACCATCCATCTTCCTAAAGAAGGAGGAGGATCGGCGGGGGCTGTTACTATTCTTGTTGAGTACGAGTGGAGGCCGACTATGTGTGAGGAGTGTAAGTCTTGGAGCCCTACTGCTAAGTGCCCACGGATCGTTCAACCCATTTTGGCGCGCGCCCCTAACCCGCCGAGGAAGACTGGCGTGGCTGCCCCGTCTGCTGCCCCGCTGGCTGCACTGGCCACTCCTGCCCCCATTATGCAAACGGCACTCCTGGCCAAGGATGCATGGAAAAAGACGAAGCAGCGAAAGAAGGGGAAAGCGGTTATGGTTTCCTCAGTGAAGGTGGTGGAGACTGCCCCGTCTCTTCGGGGTGGAGGAGGTAGTGATGTTGCTGCACCGGCTCCTCGGGACAGTGCTGTGAGTAACGGTGAAAGTCTGAACGTCCCGTCTCCTCCGTGTAAAGCTGGCGGTGGAGCTTACAAAAATTCTTCCTCCCAACTCGTGGAGGAACTCCGTAACCCTTTTCATGTCCTTCAGAGTCTGAATGAGGACTCTTCTTCTTCTTTGGGCCCTGAACATGAGCCCGTTCCGGTGTTTCTTTATGATTCCGACAGGCGTTTGGAATGTGAGGGGTCTCAACAAGAGGGACCATGGGAGGGCTGTTCGGGATTTTATCACTCGGTATGATCTTCATCTTGTGGGTCTCCTCGAGACTCGTGTCTCTTTCTCTAATGCCACCCAGATTGCCTCTGCCATTAGAGATCGGTGGGACTGGTTTTTCGATTATGATGGCGGACCTGGTACGAGGATCTGGATTGGTTGGGACCCCAGCTTCCTCCACATCTCCGTTTTGAGTTTTTCGGAGCAGGCGGTTCATTGCCGAGCCACTTCTCTGGAAGCAGAGAGACTGTCTTCTTCTCCTTTGTCTATGGTAGGAGTCGGAGGGAGGAGCGTGTCTCGCTTTGGGAGGAGCTTGTCGAGATCTCTGCTGACCGGGCTGGAGCTCCTTGGCTCGTTCTCGGGGACTTTAATGCCATTGCTGATCTTTCTGAGGCCAAAGGGGGATCCCCCTCTCATCTGGATACGATTGATCTTCACGACTGCCATACCCAGGCTGACCTGACCACTTTGGGATCGTCGGGCCCCTTCTTTACGTGGCATAATCAGCAGAGGGCTGAGGCGGGTATCTGGAGACGGATTGACCGCATTGTGGGCAACCCGTCGTGGTTCTCTCTCTTCCCGGATCTTCACTATCAGGCTGCTCTCCCTGCTACCTCCGATCACTCTCCTCTTGTGCTCTCGGTTGCCAGGACGGGACGTCGGAACACCCATTTCATGTTCGATAACCTTCTCACGAAGGACCCGGCCTTCTTGGGGGTTGTGGAGCAGGTTTGGGCCTCCCTGCCTCAGGGTTTTCCTATGTTTTCGCTTGTTTGCCGTCTGAAGTTACTTAAGCCCCGCCTTAAGGAGCTTCGGCGTGCAAAGGGCGACTTGAGTCGGAACGTGCTGGAGGCTAGGGAGTTTCTGGATCTCAGCCAATCTTTCGCGGCTCGATATCCCGACGAGCCTCTCTTTCACGAGTTCGAGCGGATCTGCCGATTGCTCTTCTCTCGTGCTGTGGAGATGGAGCACTCTTACCTTGCCCAGAGAACCAAACTTGCCTGGCTCAAGGATGGTGATCAATGCTCCTCCTTCTTTTTTAAGAAGGTGGCGATTCGGCGATGTGGTAATCGTATCCTCTCTCTTGAGAATGCGGATGGCCAGCTGATTGAGGGGTCCGGCCCAATTCGTGAAGAGCTGATTCGCTTCTACCAGGATCTTCTGGGCCAGTGCGGTAGATCTTCTCCTGTGTGTGCTGAGGATGTGGGGAGCTTCATCACACATACTTTATCTCGGGATCAGGCGGATGGGATGATCTCGAGAGTTTCTAAAGCGGAGATCCGTGATGTTATTTTCGATATGGATGACGATAAGGCCCCTGGCCCTAATGGCTATACGGCTGCCTTCTTCAAGGCATCGTGGGGGATCTTGGGTGCTGTGGAGGATTTCTTTCGGACGGGTCATCTTCTTCGGGGCGTCAACAGTACTCTCATCAGCCTCATCCCTAAGGGGACCTCTTCTAGACGTGCTTCCGACTTTAGGCCAATCTCTTGCTGCAATGTCCTGTATAAGGTCATTGCCAAAATTTTGGCCAATCGGCTCAGATCTGTCCTTCCTGGCCTCGTTCATCCGGTTCAGACGGCTTTCATCCCGGGCAGACGCATCAGCGATAACATTCTGTTGGCTCAAGAGATTTGCAGGGGCTACCAGAACCTGAGTCTCCCACCCCGTTCTGCCATCAAGGTCGACCTCGCGAAGGCATTTGATAAGGTGGATTGGAGCTTTGTTATTGCAACTCTTCAGGCCATGCGGTTCCACCCTCTCTTCATCCAGTGGATCAAGGAATGCATCACTTCGACTGCTTTCTCCGTGTGCATCAACGGAGCGCCGGAAGGTTTCTTTGTGGGTAAGCGGGGTCTCCGCCAAGGCGACCCTCTCTCTCCTTATCTGTTCGTTCTGGTCATGGAGGTGCTCCATGGGATTCTTTTATCCCGCATCCAGTCCTCTCCCGGATTCCGCTACCATTGGAGATGTGATACGAGTAAGCTTGTCATGCTGTCTTTTGCTGACGATCTGCTGCTTTTCTGTCACGCTGATGCCTGCTCTGTTCGGACCCTCCGAGATGCTCTCGATACCTTCGGCTCTTTGTCGGGTCTCCTCCCTAACCCGGCTAAGAGTGAAATGTTTCTTTCCAAGAGGGCTGAGCCTCTTTCGGACAGCTTCTGAGTATCATGGGCTTCTCCCGAGGCCAGCTTCCTGTCCGCTATCTTGGAGTTCCTTTGATTCACTCCCGGCTCAGACTGGAGGACTGCACCCCACTTCTTCAATATGTGGATAGACGGCTCGGTTCCTGGTTGAACCGATCCCTCTCGTATGCCGGTCGGCTGCAGCTCATTAAATCTATCCTCTCTGCCATGCAGGCTTTTTGGGCTGGGGTCTTCCTCCTCCCGAAAGGGGTGATCAAGGCCTTGGCGTGTCGCTTTCGGAGATTTCTGTGGGATGGATCTCCGGCTAAGGTGGCTTGGGATGACGTCTGCAAGCCGGTGGAGGAAGGAGGCCTAGGCGTTCGATCTCTCTTGATCGACAATCGGGCTCTCCTCTTCCATCACCTTTGGAGCATTGTCACTCGTGATCCTGACTCGATTTGGGTTCAGTGGCTTTACGCCACTAAACTCAGGGATCGCTCTTTCTGGGATATCCAGCCCACCTCCTCGGACGCTTGGAGCTGGCGTAAGCTGCTCCACCTCAGAGGTACTTTCCGTTCCCTTTTATCCTTTCGTGTTGGAAATGGGAACTCTCTTTGGCTCTGGAAGGACCCTTGGCTGTCTGGTTCCCCTCTCATCGAAAGATTCCCGAGGGGGCCTTTGGTTATGGGTCTCCCCTTGGATTCCCGGCTCTCTGCTGTTGTGACGAATGCTGGATGGACCTGGCCTGCCCAGCAGTCGGTGGAGTTTCTTCTGCTTCAGCCCCTTCTGCCATCTGTGGACCCCTCTGCTGCTGACTCCATTTGTTGGAAGGTGGCTCCGGATGGGAAGTTCTCTGTTCGGAGTGCTCGTGAGGCTATCCGGACCCACTCTCCAAGGATTGCCTGGGCTTCTCTGTTGGGGGCCCTTTTCGGGTCCCTAGACATGAATTTCTTCTGTGGCTTGCTATTCGTGAAAGGTTGGCGACTAGGGACTGTGTTTGGGTGATGGCTCGTTCGGGTTCTGATGCTTGCTCTCTTTGTGAGTCTCAGTGCACGGAGACGGTCCGTCACCTCTTCTTCGAGTGTTCTTTCCCCAGGAGATGCATTCTCTTGCTGAGAATGAAGACCCACTGGAGGTGGCCGCATCGAGATTGGATCCACGGGATCGAGTGGGCCGCTGCTCGTTGGAGAAGTCATCATCTTCATCATGAGATCTCCCGCCATCTTCTCGCCTCTCTGGTCTACCATATCTGGCAAGAGAGGAATAGGCGTTGGCGGGAACAGACTTGTTGCTCTCCGGAGCGAATTGTGAGTTTGGTCTTAGGGATCGCGTGCTTAAGGCTGAACCAGGCTCCCACCCGCTTCACTCTGCAGGCTGCCTCACTCAAGCGCCTCTGGCACATTGCTTGGTAGTTTGCTTGGGGTTGTTTTGTGTTTTTGTTTTGTGTTTTGTGTTTTTGTTTGCATGGCTTTTGCTTGGTTTTGTCGGCTTCTTTGTCGATTGTGTTTTTGTTTGCTTCCGGTAGCTTGTTACGGGTTCTCTGCGGCATGGGTCTTTCCCTTGGGCGCTTTTCTGTTTACATTCGTTTTTTTCGGGAAATTTTACCAAAAAAAAAAGATATTGGTTGATGCGGCTGCGCCATTGGTCATGCATCATACTCCATGCGTTAATCATACGGTGGTTGGGGATGACGCACAGCCCGATGTGGGAAATTTGCATGATCATCATATGAAGGCTAGGGTTTCTTTGATTGATATGGGCCACAAGCATCCACGTGGTCTTGGGCCTAGGTTTTCTCCGGAACGTGAGGCTGGTAGATGGAATCTCACGATTGGGGATGGTGCGAAAGAGAGGATGACGACGTCAGCGCCGACGGCTACCGTGGAAAAAATTTCTATCCTTGATGACGGACCAAGAGTTTCTACAGTGGTGGCAATGGTGACGGATACGGTTTCGGTGCTGGCTAAGGTAAATCCGCCAAAGCCGACGTTTGCGGTGGTTGCCAAGGGGTCGGCGAGGCAGGCTAACCGCACCGGAGTGCGGCGACTTCCGTTGGTTTACACTGCGCCGGCAGTCATAGATGGGGTGGCGGAGGTTCGACCTACGTGAGAGGTGGCCCGTCAAGGTTTTGCTCGATGGGAGCATACACTGGTGGGCTATTTTTTGGGAAAGAAGCCATATTTTCCCTTTGTGGAGCAATTTGTGCCGGCGAATTGGGCTGACCCTTGCCGAGGTCAGGGCTACCATTAATGGTTTCTTTAAGTTTCGTTTTATGTCGGCGGATGCAATGCATGGGGTCCTTGAAGGGGGACCTTGGCTCTTCCAAGGGCAGCCGCTCTTCTTGGAGGTTTGGAGGCCAGGAATGTCGTTTGCGAAGCGGGATCTCGTAGAAGTACCTCTATGGGTTAAGTTATGGAATGTCCCAAGCGAATTCTGGACTCAGGCTGGTTTGGGGATCGTTGCTAGTGCTGTGGGGCAGCCCTTGTTTGCTGATGGCGTTACAACAAGTGGAGAGCGTATTGATTTTGCACGTGTTTGTGTACTTAAGAAGCTTGCTGACCCGTTTGTGGAGCACTTTAATATTCGACTGCCGTTAGAGTGTGGGGGTACATCGGGTGTGGCAACTGTGAGGGTGGAGTCACATGTTGGGGCAAATGGGGTTCGAGCGGGAAATGGAGGGGCGGTGATTCCTAGCGCACGTGTAGAGTGGATGCATGTGGGCGCAAAGGGCAAAGCCGTGAGGGTGGAACCACGGGATGGGGCAGCTAATGGTAGAAAACTGGCCCGGTCAACAGAGTGTGCTGGAGGATTGTCGACATCGTCTCGTACCACAGTGCCACATTCGCGGGTGGTGCCCGTGCATGAGGAGGTTGGGTTGGCCTCTAACTCTTTCGCTATTTTGCACTCGTTACAGGATGAGGATAATGATCCTCCTTTTTCTACGGGCCCTGAAGCAACGACAGCCCCAACAGGGGCCTTGACGATTAAGTTGAATACCTTGTTGACCAAGTCGAATGCCTAGTAGACCAAGTCAAATGCCTTGTTAAAGAAGTCTAATGCCTTGTTGATTTATTCGAAGGCCTTGTTGAAAAGTCGAGTGCCTTATTGATCAAGTCATTGCCTTGTAAAACAAGTCAAATGCCTTGTTGACCAAGTCAAATGACTTGCGGACCAAGTGAATGCCTTGTAGAACATGTGCAATGCCTTGTTGACCAAGTCAAATATCTTGTTAAACCAAGTCAAATGCCTTGTTGATCAAGTAGAATGCCTTGTTGACCAAGTAATGCCTTGTTGAATAAGTTGAATGCGTTGTAGACCAAGTCGAATGCCTTGTTGAACCAGTCAATGCCTTGTATACCAAAGTCAAATGCCTTGTTGAATAAGTAATGCCTTGTTGAATAAGTCGAATAACTTGTTGACCAAGTCGAATGCCTTGTTGAACAAGTCGAATGCCTTGTAGACAAAGTTAAATGTCTTGTTAAAGAAGTCTAATGCCTTGTTGACTAAGTAATGCCTTGTTGAAGAAGACGAATGCCTTGTTGATCAAGTCGAATGCCTTGTTGAACAAGTCGAATGCTTTGTAGATCAAGTCGAATGCCTTGTTCAACAAGTCTAATGCCTTGTAGACCAACAATGCCTTGTTGAAAAGTCAAGTGCCTTATTGATCAAGTCGATTGCGTTGTAAAACAAGTCAAATGCCTTGCTGACCAAGTCGAATGCCTTGAAGAACATGTGCAATGCCTTGTTGACCAAGTCAAATATCTAGTTAAGCCAAGTCAAATGCCTTGTTAAACATGTTGAATGCCTTGTTGACCAAGTAATGCTTTGTTGAATAAGTTGAATGAGTTGTAGACCAAGTCGAATGCCTTGTTAAACCAGTCAAATGCCTTGTAGACCAAGTCATTGCCTTGTTAAAGAAGTCAAATGCGTTGTTGATTTACACGAATGCCTCTTAGATCAAGTCGGATGACTTATTGACCAAGTCGAATGCCTTGTTGACCAAGTTGAATGCCCTGTAGAACAAGAAGAATGCCTTGTTGACCATGTAATGCCTTGTTGAATAAGTCGAATGCGTTGTAGACCAAGTCAAATGCCTTGTTGAACAAGTCCAATGCCTTGTAGACCAAGTCAAAGGCTTTGTTAAAGAAGTCGAATGCATTGTTGACATACACGAATGCCTTTTAGATCAAGTCGAATGCCTTATTGACCAAGTCGAATGCCTTGTTGATCAAGTTGAATGCCTTGTTGACCAAGTCGAATACCTTGTTAAACCAAGTAAAATGCCTTGTTGACCAAGTAATGCCTTGTTGCCCAAGTCGAATGCCTTGGAGACCAACGCAAATGCCTTTATAAAGAAGTCTAATGTCTTGTTAACCAAGTCGAATGCAATGTTGATTTACGTGAATGCCTTGTTGACCAAGTAATGCCTTGTTGAATAAGTCGAATGCGTTGTAGACCAAGTCGAATGCCTTGTTGAACAAGTCCAATGCCTTGTAGACCAAGTCAAAGGCTTTGTTAAAGAAGTCGAATGCGTTGTTGAATATACGAATGCCTTTTAGATCAAGTCGAATGCCTTATTGACCAAGTCGAAAGCCTTGTTGATAAAGTTGAATGCCTTGTTGACCAAGTCGAATGCCTTGTTAAACCAAGTAAAATGCCTTGTTGACCAAGTAATGCCTTGTTGCCCAAGTCGAATGCCTTGGAGACCAACGCAAATGCCTTTTGAAAGAAGTCTAATGTCTTGTTAACCAAGTCGAATGCAATGTTGATTTACGTGAATGCCTTGTTGAAGAAGTCTAATGCCTTGTAGATCGAGAAATGCCTTGTTGAAAAGTCGAGTGCCTTATTGATCAAGTCGATTGCCTTGTAAAACAAGTCGAATGCCTTGTAGAACATGTGCAATGCCTTGTTGACCAAGTCAAATACCTTGTTAAACCAAGTCAAATGCCTTGTTGATTAAGTGGAATGCCTTGTTGACCAAGTAATACCTTGTTGAATACGTCGAATGCGTTGTAGACCAAGTCGAATGCCTTGTTGAACAAGTCAAATGCCTTGTAGACCAAGTCGAATGCCTTGTTAAAGAGTCAAATGCATTGTAAATTTACAAGAATGCCTTTTGTATCAAGTCGAATGACAAATTAACCAAGTCGAATGCCTTGTAGACCAAGTTGAATGCCTTGTTGACCAAATCAAAATACCTTGTTAAACCAAGTCTAATGCCTTGTTGACTAAGTAATGCCTTGTTGAATAAGTCGAATGCTTTGTTGACCAAGTTGAATGCCTTGTAACCGAGTCGAAAGCCTTGTTGAATTACTCGAATGCCTTGTACACCAAGTAATGCCTTGTTAACAAGTCGAGTGCGTTGTAGAAAAGTAGAATGCCTTGTTGACCAAGTCAAATGCCTTGTTGACCAAGTCGAATACCTTGTTAAACGTAGTCAAATGCCTTGTTGAACAAGTAGAATGTCTTGTTGACCAAGTAATGCCTTGTTGAATAAGTCGAATGCCTTGTTGACCAAGTCGAATGCCTTGTTGAACAAGTCGAAGGACTTCTAGACCAAGTCAAATGCCTTGTTAAGAAGTCTAATGCCTAGTTTATCAAGTCGAATGCCTTGTTGATTTACTCGAATGCCTTGTAGATCGAGTGGAATGCCTTGTTGAACAAGTCTAATGCCTTTGTAGATCAAGGAAAGCCTTGTTGAACAAGTCGAGTGCCTTGTTGATCAAGTCGAGTGCGTTGTAGAACAAGCTGAATGCCTTGTTGACCAAGTCGAATGCCTTGTTGACCAAGTCGAATGGCTTGTGGACCAAGTGGAATGGCTTGCGGACCAAGTCGAATGGCTTGTCGACCAAGTCGAATGCCTTGTTGACCAAATCATAATGCCTTGTTAAACAAAGTCAAATGCGTTGTTGACCAAGTAATGCCTTGTTGAATAAGTCGAATGCCTTTTAGACAAAGTCGAATGCCTTGCAGACCATGTCAAATACCTTGTTAAAGAAGTCTAATGCCTTGTTAAAGAAGTCTAATTGCATTCTTAGCCAAACCGAATGACTTGTTGATTTACTCGAATGCCTTTTTGAAGAAGTCTAATGCCTTGAACGTCAAGGAATTCCTTGTTGAAAAGTCGAGTGCCTTGTTAATCAAGTCAATTGCCTTGTAAAACAAGTCAAATGCCTTGTTGACCAAGT
This sequence comes from Linderniella brevidens, assembly GCA_004919715.1. NCBI lineage: Eukaryota > Viridiplantae > Streptophyta > Magnoliopsida > Lamiales > Linderniaceae > Linderniella > Linderniella brevidens. The sequence goes on from SWDC01000010.1 coordinate 62,836, forward strand.
TGAATGCCTTGCGGCCCAAGTCGAATGCTTTGTAGAACAAGTGCAGTGCCTTGTTGCCCAAGTTTAATACCTTGTTAAACCAAGTAAAATGCCTTGTTGATCAAGTAGAATGTCTTGTTAACCAAGTAATGCCTTGTTAAATAAGTCGAATGCGTTGTAGATCAAGTCGAATGCCTTGTTGAACAAGTCAAATGCCTTGTAGACCAAGTCAAATGCCTTGTTCAAGAAGTCGAATGCGTTGTTGATTTACACGAATGCCTTTTAGATCAAGTCGAATGCCTTATTGACCAAGTCGAATGCCTTGTTGACCAAGTTGAATGCCTTGTAAAACAAGTAGAATGCCTTGTTGACCAAGTCAAATACCTTGTTAAACCAAGTCAAATCCCTTGTTGACTAAGTAATGCCTTGTTGAATAAGTCGAATGCCTTGTTAACCAAGTCGAATGCCTTGTTGAACAAGTCTAATGCCCTTTAGACCAAGTCAAATGTCTTGTTAAAGAAGTCTAATGCCTTGTTAACCAAGACGAAAGCCTTGTTGATTTACTCGAATGCCTTGCTTTGTAGATACAGTCGAATACCTTGTTGAACAAGTCTAATGCCTTGTAGAGTAAGGAATGTATTGTTGAACAAGTCGAGTGCCTTGTCGAAAAAGTAGAATACCTTGTTGACCAAGTCAAATACCTTGTTAAACCAAGTCAAATGCCTTGTTAAACATGTTGAATGCCTTGTTGACCAAGTAATGCTTTGTTGAATAAGTTGAATGAGTTGTAGACCAAGTCGAATTTCTTGCTAAACCAGTCAAATGCCTTGTAGACCAAGTCAAATGCCTTGTTAAAGAAGTCAAATGCGTTGTTGATTTACACGAATGCCTCTTAGATCAAGTCGGATGACTTATTGACCAAGTCGAATGCCTTGTTGACCAAGTTGAATGCCCTGTAGAACAAGAAGAATGCTTTGTTGACCAAGTAATGCCTTGTTGAATAAGTCGAATGCGTTGTAGACTAAGTCGAATGCCTTGTTGAACAAGTCAAATGCCTTGTAGACCAAGTCAAAGGCTTTGTTAAAGAAGTCGAATGCGTTGTTGACATACACGAAAATGCCTTATTGACCAAGTCGAATGCCTTGTTGATCAAGTTGAATGCCTTGTTGACCAAGTCGAATGCCTTGTTAAACCAAGTAAAATGCCTTGTTAACCAAGTAAGGCCTTGTTGACCAAGTCGAATACCTTGGAAACCAAGGCAAATGCCTTTTGAAAGAAGTCTAATGCCTTGTTAACCAAGTCTAATGCCTTGTAGATCAAGAAATGCCTTGTTGAAAAGTCGAGTGCCTTATTGATCAAGTCGATTGCCTTGTAAAACAAGTCAAATGCCTTGTAGAACATGTACAATGCCTTGTTGACCAAGTCAAATACCTTTTTTTTTTTTTGGTAAAATTCCGTATATATATAAATAAAAAGAAAAAAGTCAGAACATGCGTGACAGGAAAAACTACCACGCAACACGCCAAAGCCGCCTAATGGCCGCAATCTGCAAAGCATACTTTGCAGAAAGACCGAAAAGACGCAAACAACAAATGTCGAAAACACAAGCAACTAATCGTTCCGGCGTGGTCGTAACATCCTCACGCCAGCGTCGATTCCGAGCAAGCCAAATATGATAAACCAGGGATGCCAGAAGATGCCGATACGCCGCATGCAATAAATGATTTCCACGCCACCGGTGAGCAGCCCAAAGACAACCCTGCGTCCAGTCCCGGTGTGGCCAGTCCCACCGAACCCGCCTCCGAAGGATCCGCAAACAGCGACGAGAGAAATCGCAGTCGAAAAAAAGATGGGAGGCCGTCTCCACCTGAGCCGAGGAGCAAAGACCACAAGCCTGTGTCCCCGCACGAGAAGCAACCCAAGCCTTATCCCTAGTCGAGAGTCGGCCACGAACACCCATCCAGAGGGAGAACTCATGTCGAGGGACCCGTAAAGGACCACCAAATAGACTCGCCCAAATCACACCATCCTGACGAGGCCGCGGCGCCTCCCGAATGAGGCTGGCAGAAGCAACGCCATTGATAGACCCACGCCAGGAAACACTGTCCCGTTGGTCGGACTAAAATCAAGATATTCAACAGTAGTACGACCCGGCCAGTTCCAGCCATGCTCTGAAATAACAGAGGCAAGACGGATGCCCACAGGGAGGCCCATACCAACAGGTCCCCGAGGAAAGCGATCCAGAAGAGAACCACCCGGCATCCAAGGGTCCTCCCACAAACGAATGGAGGAACCGTCCCCAATGTGGAAGACAATGTGACTTTTAATCTCAGCCCTAAACCTCAATAACTGACGCCAGCTCCAAGAAGTCGTCGAAGAAACAGGAGCCGTCCAAATAGTATCTGACCTCAACCGACTGGCATACAGCCAGGTAACCCAAATAGAGTCCGGGGCCCTCGTAAGGATCCGCCACAAGAGGCGAAAAAGAAGCACCTTATTATCAACTGCCACCAAACGAATGCCCAAACCGCCCTCCGCAGTGGGCAAACACACGTCAGTCCATGCCACCTTAGCTGTAGACCCCGCCCAAAGAAAACTGACGAAATTTAGCTTCCAAAGCCCTCACCACACCCATGGGGAGAAGGAACACCCCCGACCAGTAAACATGCAGCGCCTGAAGAACAGAACGGATCAACTAGACACGTCCAGCATAAGAGAGGGTCTGGTTCAACCATGAACCCAGACGATGATCAACACGAGACAAGAGCGGGCTGCAGTCAGCAAGCGAAAAGACGAGAGGTAATCAAAGGAACCCCCAGATACCGAACTGGCAAAGAGCCCAAGGGGAAACCAAAAATGGGCTGCAACTGCGGTGCGAGGGAGAGAGCCGGGCGAGAAAGAAAACACTCACTCTTAGCCGGGTTTGGGTATAAACCCGAAAGAGTCGAGGAACATTCCACCGACGCCTTAAGGACCCCAACAGAAATCCCGTCAGCATGGCAGAACAATAACAGATCATCCGCAAAAATAAGCATAGGTAAGGATAGAGGCTCGCATCGCCAATGATAACGAAACCGCGGTTCCTCACTAATACGCTTACACACAATGCCATGGAGAACCTCCATAAACAAAGTGAAAAGGTAGGGAGAAATAGGGTCACCTTAACGGAGACCCCGCTTGCCCTCAAAGAACCCCAGAGGGCGACCACTAACGCAAAGGGAGAACGTTGTCGTAGTAAGACAGGTCCTGATCCACTCGATAAATTGCGGATGGAGTCCCATTGCCTGCAACGTAGCCAAGTCAAATACCTTGTTAAACCAAGTCAAATGCCTTGTTGATCAAGTGGAATGCCTTGTTGACCAAGTAATACCGTGTTGAATAAGTCGAATGCGTTGTAGACCAAGTCGAATGCCTTGTTGAACCAGTCAAACGCCTTGTAGACCAAGTCGAATGTCTTGTTAAAGAAGTCAAATGCGTTGTTGATTTATAAGAATGCCTTTTGGATCAAGTCGAATGACATATTAACAAGGTCGAATGCCTTGTTGACCAAGTTGAATGCCCTTTTGACCAAATCAAATACCTTGTTAAACCAAGTCTAATGCTTTGTTGACTAAGTAATGCCTTGTTGAATAAGTCGAATGCTTTGTTGACCAAGTTGAATGCCTTGTAACCGAGTTGAAAGCCTTGTTGAATTACTCGAATGCCTTGTTAACAAGTCGAGTGCGTTGTAGAAAAAGTAGAATGCCTTGTTGACCAAGTCAAATGCCTTGTTAAACGTAGTCAAATGCCTTGTTTAACAAGTAGAATGTCTTGTTGACCAAGTAATGCCTTGTTGAATAAGTCGAATGCCTTGTTGACCAAGTCAAATGCCTTGTTGAACAAGTCGAATGACTTCTAGACCAAGTCAAATGCCTTGTTAAGAAGTCTAATGCCTAGTTTATCAAGTCGAATGCCTTGTTGATTTACTCGAATACATTGTAGATCAAGTGGAATGCCTTGTTGAACAAGTCTAATGCCTTTGTAGATCAAGGAATGCCTTGTTGAACAAGTCGAGTGCCTTGTTGATCAAGTCGAGTGCCTTGTAAAACAAGCTGAATGCCTTGTTGACCAAGTCGAATGGCTTGTGGACCAAGTGGAATGGCTTGCGGACCAAGTCGAATGGCTTGTCGACCAAGTCAAATGCCTTGTTGACCAAATCATAATGCCTTTTTAAACAAAGTCAAATGCGTTGTTGACCAAGTAATGCCTTCTTGAATAAGTCGAATTCCTTTTAGACAAAGTCGAATGCCTTGCAGACCATGTCAAATGCCTTGTTAAAGAAGTCTAATGCATTCTTAGCCAAGCCAAATGACTTGTTGATTTACTCGAATGCCTTGTTGAAGAAGTCTAATGCCTTGAAGGTAAAGGAATGCCTTGTTGAAAAGTCGAGTGCCTTGTTGATCAAGTCAATTGCCTTGTAAAACAAGTCGAATGCCTTGTTGACCAAGTTGAACGCCTTGCGGCCCAAGTCGAATGCTTTGTGTAGAACAAGTGCAGTGCCTTGTTGCCCAAGTTTAATACCTTGTTAAACCAAGTAAAATGCCTTGTTGATCAAGTAGAATGTCTTGTTAACCAAGTAATGCCTTGTTAAATAAGTCGAATGCGTTGTAGACCAAATCGAATGCCTTGTTGAACAAGTCAAATGCCTTGTAGACCAAGTCAAATGACTTGTTCAAGAAGTCGAATGCGTTGTTGATTTACACGAATGCCTTTTAGATCAAGTCGAATGCCTTATTGACCAAGTCGAATGCCTTGTTGACCAAGTCGAATGACTTCTAGACCAAGTCAAATGCCTTGTTAAGAAGTCTAATGCCTAGTTTATCCAGTCGAATGCCTTGTTGATTTACTCGAATGCCTTGCTTTGTAGATACAGTCGAATGCCTTGTTGAACAAGTCTAATGCCTTGTAGAGTAAGGAATGTATTGTTGAACAAGTCGAGTGCCTTGTAGAAAAAGTAGAATGCCTTGTTGACCAAGTCAAATACCTTGTTAAACCAAGTCAATGCCTTGTTGACTAAGTAATGCCTTGTTGAATAAGTCGAATGCCTTGTTGACCAAGTCAAATATCTTGTTAAACCAAGTCAAATGCTTTGTTGATCAAGTAGAATGCCTTGTTGACCAAGTAATGCTTTGCTGAATAAGTAAAATGCGTTGTAGACCAAGTCGAATGCCTTGTTAAACCAGTCAAATGCTTTGTAGACCAAGTCCAATGCCTTGTTAAAGAAGTCAAATGCGTTGTTGATTTACACGAATGCCTCTTAGATCAAGTCGGATGACTTATTGACCAAGTCGAATGCCTTGTTGACCAAGTTGAATGCCCTGTAGAACAAGAAGAATGCTTTGTTGACCAAGTAATGCCTTGTTGAATAAGTCGAATGCGTTGTAGACCAAGTCGAATGCCTTGTTGAACAAGTCAAATGCCTTGTAGACCAAGTCAAAGGCTTTGTTAAAGAAGTCGAATGCGTTGTTGACATACACGAATGCCTTTTAGATCAAGTCGAATGCCTTATTGACCAAGTCGAATGCCTTATCCATGATCCCTGTAGGTGTGTAGAATGTGCGTGGTCTCAATAAGAGGGACCACGGAAGGGCGGTGGGGGAGCTAGTTGTCGATGTCGTGGTTGATATCGTAGTTGTACCCGATAGCATATTATCGGTTGATGCGGCATGAGTTTTTCTCCTGCGCGCTCTTTTGTATTCTTCTTTTCATATATATCTATAAAGGGACATTAATCCAAAAAAAAAAGTCGAATGCCTTGTTGATCAAGTTGAATGCCTTGTTGACCAAGTCGAATGCCTTGATAAACCAAGTAAAATGCCTTGTTAACCAAGTAAGGCCTTGTTGACCAAGTCGAATGCCTTGGAAACCAAGGCAAATGCCTTTTGAAAGAAGTCTAATGCCTTGTTAACCAAGTCGAATGCAATGTTGATTTACGTGAATGCCTTGTTAAAGAAGTCTAATGCCTTGTAGATCAAGAAATGCCTTGTTGAAAAGTCGAGTGCCTTATTGATCAAGTCGATTGCCTTGTAAAACAAGTCGAATGCCTTGTAGAACATGTGCAATGCCTTGTTGACCAAGTCAAATACCTTGTTAAACCAAGTCAAATGCCTTGTTGATCAAGTGGAATGCCTTGTTGACCAAGTAATACCTTGTTGAATAAGTCGAATGCGTTGTAGACCAAGTCGAATGCCTTGTTGAACCAGTCTAATTGCATTCTTAGCCAAACCGAATGACTTGTTGATTTACTCGAATGCCTTGTTGAAGAAGTCTAATGCCTTGAACGTCAAGAAATGCCTTGTTGAAAAGTCGAGTGCCTTGTATTTTTTGGGGAACGTTCACTAAATAAATGAAATAAAGGACAGTAAAGCGCACATGATATGATTCATGACGCAAAGACCAGTGACATGCCACTGGGTACAAGATGGATATAATCTCTATCCACCAAACAAGCTACCATAAATAACGTTCTTACATCTACCAAGCAATGTGCCACAGGCGACGCAGGGCACAATACTGTAGCTCATATCGACACGGTATTAATGATAGGTGCATAAGCAATACCCTCACAATATCCTCAACGAGCTGCTGGGGATGCTGCTGTCTGCCATCAGTCCAACGGTGGTTTCGCTCAGTCCAGATGTGGTGAATCGTCGAAGCCAGAACATGTCGATATGCCAGATGCTGGAGGTGCATACCTTTCCACCGCAGGCCAGCCCACCTAATCCCCTGCTGCCAATCGCGGTAAGGCCAGAGAAACCGAATCTGCCGCCGAAAAAGTCGTAAGCATCGAGATGTGTATGGACAATCAAAGAAAAGGTGATTGATCGTCTCCATCTCATCCGCGTCACACAATAAGCAAGCACTCGACGCGGCCTTGAGCGCAACCCAAGGCTTATCTCTGGTAGCTAGGCGTTCACGAATAGCAAGCCATAAGATGAATTCATAGCTTGGGACCCTAAACACCCCCCCAAATAGGGCTGCCCAATGAACCGGCGAGCGTTTCTGCCGGAACGCATCCCGAGCAGAAGCAGTGGGGAAAAGTCCTGTGGGAGACGGTAGCCATCGGTAAGAGTCAGCTTCCAATGGGTCAACGTCCGGGACCATGGGTTCAATCATCAGAAATTCCATCGAGGAAGACGTTGGCCACCTCCAACCGTCACTAGCAATGACTCGACTCAAACGTGAATCATCCGAAAGACCCATAATCATCGGTCCCCGTGGAAATCGTTCCAGAAGCGGCTTATCATCGATCCATGGGTCCTGCCACAACCAAATAGTTTCGCCATTACCAATACGTATACTAACCTTCGATCGAAGCATAGGGCGAAGTTGTAAGAGTTTTCTCAAACTCCACGCCGATTGGGCGGTTTCCGATATAGTCCACAACGAACAATTTTGCAGTCGCGTCTGGAGAAGCCACGATACCCAAATAGAATTGGGATCCTTGCTCAGAATACTCCATAGGTGCTTAAGAAGAAGGGCCTTGTTATCGTCCACAAGCGAGCGAATGCCCAAACCACCCTCATCCACCGGGTAACATACATTATCCCAAGCAACCTTGGCAGCAGAACCCGCCCAGAGGAATGATCTGAATCGTTGCTCAATCACTCTAATAACGCCTTTGGGCAGGATGAACACCCCGGACCAATACCCATGCAGCGCAGCAAGGACTGAACGGATCAACTGTACCCTCCCAGCATATGAAAGAGGGCGATTGGGCCAAGAGCCTAAGCGTTGGTCAATGCGCTGTAGAAGTGGATTACAGTCCTGAATAGTCAGTCGTGATGTAAGTAACGGGACACCCAAATACCTCACTGGTAAATTGCCTAAAGGAAAACCCATAATAGATAATAAGGGTTGGCAGCCGCTCGCCCGTTTGAAAAGAAACATCTCGCTCTTTCCAGGGTTAGCCCTTAACCCCGAAAGTATCGCAAATTCATCCAACCCGCTCGGAAAGTCTGGATGGATTCAGTGTCCGCGTGACTGAAAAGAAGAAGATCATCGGCAAATGTCAGCATGAAAATACGGGAAGGCTCGCATCTCCAATGGAAAGTAAATCTCCCCTCCGAAAGAATCTTGTTCCGAAGAATACCATGAAGCACCTCCATGGCCAACGTAAAAAGATACGGCGATATAGTATTAAGCTCCCTCAGAAGATGGCCTGTACGAAAAAATTCCTGAATAGCAATATGATGTCCCCTCCAATAGTAGGCCAAGCGGCTTTAAAGAAAGCCGAAGTGAAACCATCCGGACCCGGTGCTTTGTCATCCGTAATAGAAGAAAGCGCCAGCTTAATCTCACCTTCGTTGATGAGCCGAAGTAGATCTCCCGGTGCGTGAATGGGTAATGTACGAGATATGGCCACATAGATAGCAGAGCGATCCAGCGGGCCGCTCCGAGCGGTCGTACCCAAGAGGTTCTTGTAGTGTGTAAGAAGCTCGCCCTTTACTTGTGGCTCCCCTTCAATTAAGTTCCCAGCATCATCCTCAAGCGAGAAGATACGGTTTGCCACTCGTCGTATGGCAACCTTCTTGAAGAAAAAAGCGGAGCAACGGTCGCCTTCTTTGAGCCAAGTCATTTTGGCCCGTTGTGCTAGGGCCGATTGCTCCATTGCTACCGCAGCTGCATAGAGACGTCGACATATAGATTGTAGTACCAGAAAACGATCATCATGCGGGTACAATGAGACAAACTCCTGGGCAATGTCAAGGAAATTTCGCGCCTCCACCACGTTACGCGCCAGATTCCCTTTAGCACGCCTCATATCCTTGAACGCTCGCTTGAGGGCCTTCAGACGTGCAAGGACCCGAAACATCGGGTATCCCGAAATAGAAAGCTGCCACCCTGAGCTTACGACAGAGCCAAACTGTGGATCCGACGTGAGAAAATTATCGAATCGAAACACCGTACCTCGAGAAAACGTCGATCGCCCCGGCTCCAGAATAAGAGGAGAATGGTCAGAAGTGGTGGTAGTTCACATCGATATCCAAGATCCCCAAATTTAGCAAACCACGTCGGGTTAGCAACCATCCTGTCCAAACGGCGCCAAATACCTGCATCACCTCGTCGTTGATTAAACCACGTGAAATATTGACCCGAGCATGGTAAGTTATGGAGATCAGCCGAGATGAGACATCGAGTCAGATCATGATAGTCTGCTGGATGTGGAGATCCTCCCCGTGCTTCATTAGGTTCCACTATCGCATTGAAATCACCGACCACTAACCAAGCGTCATCCGCGCGAGCTTCGGAGATCGTAACTAACTCATCCCATAATGCACAGCGCTCCTCCCACTGATTGAGCCCATATATGAATGTAATAAAGAAAACCAGACGAGTCGCCAACGATAGAACTCTGCAGTGTAGGGCTTGCGCGTCATCCCGATAACATCAACACGAAGATATCGCGCGTCCCATCCTAGCCAGATACGCTTCCCGGGGCCCATATCATAATCGAAGAACCATGCCCACTGCTTAATACTGTTGGCAATCGAATCAGCGTTTGCCACTGTCACTCGTGTCTCTAGCAATCCAACAAGCTTAAGGTCAAAATGACGAATCAAATCCCCTACCGCTCTCCCATGGTCTATCTTGTTGAGACCACGTACATTCCAGCAGCCAAATGGTATCATAAGACAACCCCATGAAGGGCTGCGTCATTATCAGGGCCCGGATGTAGGAAGTCTCCATCTTCATCAATGAGGTGAAGCATGTCAAACGGGATCGTAGGAGGTGGTGTCATCTGAGCAGGGCTTGGCACCACCACCATGCTATTCTCGATGGTTGGCCGAATCACGCCTCCTGTACCCGTCGAGTCTGGAGAGGATCCATGATGAGGTTGCCTGGAACATACTCCCTGCAGGGCCAGACGGGTACTCCGCGGTTTTCTACAAGCGGGCATGGCACATCATCGGGGAGGATATCTCGTTCGCCATCCGGGATTTCTTCCGGACGGGACGCCTCCTAGGGCTTCCCTATCGGGTCTCTTCCTGTGCGGTACCTGGGGGTCCCCCTTATCACATCGCGATTGACTATCGATGATTGCGCCCCCTTATTACGTTCTATTGATCGTCGGCTTGGTTCTTGGTCCATCCACTCGCTCTCATACGCCGGGAGGGTACAGCTCATTCGATCGGTCCTTATGACTATCCATGTGTATTGGGCGGGAGTCTTCTTACTCCCCAAGGGAATCATCCGCAGTATCGAGAAGCGTCTTCGAGCTTTCTTGTGGAAGGGATCTAGCGCGAAGGTGGCATGGACCGACGTATGCGCACCAAGGGACGAAGGGGGACTTGGACTGAGATCGATTGAGGTGGAGAACAAGGCGCTGATGATGCGTCTTATTTGGAACATTCTCAGGGGAGATGAGTCTTCGATATGGGCCACATGGATACGACGGACGCGGCTGCACAACACATCCTTCTGGACCATCAGATCCACGGCTAATACCTCATGGAGCTGGAAAAAGCTCCTCAAGCTCAGACCCATCATCTGGCCACTTCTAGAGTTCCGCATTGGGAATGGAGCGAATACACGCCTCTGGACTGACCCATGGCTACTCACGATTCCGCTGATGGAAAGGTACCCGCGTGGTCCATCTGTTATGGGCCTCCCACTTGATTCACGATTGAGCGCGGTGATTGATGAGTCGGGATGGCATTGGCCAGGACAGACAACGGTGGAGTTCATGGATTTTGCTGTTCTCCTACCTCCCATTCAACACGGTGAGATGGACACGATTCGATGGCGGGGGACTCCCAATGGCGTCTTCTCTACTCACTCCGCGAGAAATTGCATACGCCAACATTCTCCGCCTGCATTCTGGACCAACCTGTTCGGAGGCCCTATCTCGATACCACGGCATGAAGTCATTCTATGGCTGGCGATTAGGGAACGCCTGGCGTCGAGGGACAAGCCATGGGTGGCCGCGGCAGCAGGAAGTTCAGCTTGCCTCTTGTGTGATGATGGCCATGCTATAGAGACAACACGGCATCTTTTCTTTGAGTGTTCATTTTCCAGACATTGCCTACAGTCTTTGCAGGGAAAGTTACGTTTTGGATGGCCTTACACGGACTGGATCGAAGGGGTTCACTGGGCTGCTCAAAGGTGGCGGGGCAAGCACCTCGCATGGATGGGGCCCCGACATGCGCTTGGATCGCTTGTCTATCACCTATGGGCCGAGCGCAACCTACGATGGCGGGAAGGAAGACGAAGACCTCCTACTCATATCGTTGCGGACGTCAAGACTACACTCTGTATACGGCTCTCTACCCTTGGAGGGAAGTATCAGCTACAGTCCTGTGCGCTTCGACGTGTTTGGCGCATTGCGTGGCCGAGCACGTAGTCACTTGCTTACAGTCTGCTTGCTTGCTTTTGATGTTTTCTTGCTCGATTGGATTGCTTGCGTTGATTATAGGTAGCATGTTACCGAGCGGTGCAGCTTATTGCTGCTGAACATTGTATCTTTCCACATTTTATTTTAATGACCTTTTCCCAAAAAAAAAAAAAAAACATTCTCCGTGCTGCTCGCTGGAGACAATGGGTACGAGAGGCCTAATTATGTTGCTCAGTGGCTACGCGGCGTGTCTCACCCGTCGACTTGGCCTTCGCGATTGGACGCCAGATCCGCGTACTAGTTGGGGCTGCCCGTTTTGTCGTAGCCTTCGGGGCTGTTGGGGCGGTCATGGGGCATGCACCAGTCGAATGACCCATAGTCGAACACGTCGAACATCGTGGCGGTTTCCATTCATATTCAGCTCGAATCGTGATCACCCTGTCCGTATTGGGTAGGCGAAGGTTGAAAGCTTCAACATATGGATCAGCGATCTTCTTCATAATGCAAACGCGCGCAAAATCGATACGCTCCATGCTGATTGTAAAAGCGTCGGGAAATAGCGGTGTACCAACCGCGCTGGCCACAAGTCCTAATCCCTCCGGAGTCCAGTATTCCGATGGGATGTGGCGAAAACGAACCCACGTCGGGACATCATCATGCAGTCATTTTTCCAGAGTCATCCCTTGCCGCCACTCCTTAAGAAAGAGGGGCTGGCCATACAATAACCATGGGCCACCCTCCAAAGCATCAACCATCGTAGCCGTGGAGTCGAAACGGAATTTGATGAAGCTATTCGAGGTAGCACGCACTTCCACCAGCCCCGGCCATCTTGTGCGGAAATGGCGATCCACATGTGGGAAGTAAGGTTTGCGTCCCAAGAAATATCCCACCGCTGTATTAGCCCATCGAAGGCAGCCCTTCGACGCTATCTCTTTAGTTGGCTGAACCTCAATCATTCCATTGACAAGCATAGGTGCAGTATACTGGAGGTGAACCCTATCAGTCCGTCGACGAGTATCGGTAGGTGGAGATGGACGTCTCCCTTTGAGAATATCTGCGAACGATGGCGTCAGAACGGGTTCAGAAACCCTAGTGTCATTCCCATGTTGTATTGCCGATCTGATTCCCGACGTGTTCCCACCATTGCCCGCTGATGTAGGCGCCGCCGGAGCCTCCAAATTTATCCCGATGTCGGTGTCGTTTAACGTCGGCCTTGGTACTTCGTTCGGTCGTGGCGGGGCAGCCAATGATTTAGCTCCTGGACCGTTCACCAGGGCTTTTATGGCCGGCGTGATGATTGTCGGCGATGTGATCATTGCCGAGGTCACTATGGAATTCACGGCGTGTGGTTGGGGTACCGCAGATTGAGAATCGCACAAAGATAGCCCCAAATCTTTACGAAGATAATGCAAGATCTTTTCCATACTAGGGTGGCCCTTTGCATTTTCAGCCAGATATGCAAGATCTCTTCCCGAAATAGCCTCTTCCAATTCATTCTCAACCGTGTCTAGGTTCAATGAATCTTGCGCAAGCGTGTCTAGGTGTAATGAATCTTGCGCAATTTCAAGCGTGTCTAGGTGCAATGAATCTTGCGCAATTGTAGGGGTGTCTAGGTTCAATGAACCTTGTGCAATTTTGGTTGTCACGTCCGACACGTCCCCTTGTCGATCGGCTCTCCAGCTAGGTGGCGGCGGCGTTCCCGGTCGATGATATTCGTCTCCCACCCGAGCGCCACGTAGTGGTTGTAGTATTGTCACTCCATTCCGTCTATTACCCCCGCCACGGCCCCCTTCGGGAATGTGAGGATCGTCTTCCGTTCCGCCATCGGAGCGGCCATTAATCCTAGCCATCAAAGAATTAAAACGTGCTCCATCAAATCTAGAGGCGAATGATGGGTATTCCCACCTTAGTGAATCAATATCTCGTGAACAATCTTTCGGATCCGAATTCTTCATCGATGTAGAAGATCCACTCATTATCGATCCATACATGAGGGATGTCGATGCCATTGTTAAGAAAAGTCGAAAAAATGTAAAACCAAAACTCAAAAAATGAGAATCAAACCCTCCAAAGCCGTCTGATCCCGGCGATGGAGGTGCGCCACCGTGTTCCGCCGCCCGTCAACACGCCGTAGAGATTTTGGAGGTAGTTTGTAATGAATCTGGACTATATTATGGATGATATTCGTTAAGGAACTCTAGAGAGAGATGAGAGAAAAATCCCCTAGAGAGAGAAAATAGCTCGTGTTTTATCGAGTGCCTTGTTGATCAAGTCAATTGCCTTGTAAAACAAGTCGAATGCCTTGTTGACCAAGTTGAATGCCTTGCGGCCCAAGTCGAATGCTTTGTAGAACAAGTGCAGTGCCTTGTTGCCCAAGTTTAATACCTTGTTAAACCAAGTAAAATGCCTTGTTGATCAAGTGGAATGTCTTGTTAACCAAGTAATGCCTTGTTAAATAAGTCGAATGCGTTGTAGACCAAGTCGAATGCCTTGTTGAACAAGTCGAATGCCTTGTTGAACAAGTCAAATGCCTTGTAGACCAAGTCAAATGCCTTGTTCAAGAAGTCGAATGCGTTGTTGATTTTCACGAATGCCTTTTAGATCAAGTCGAATGCCTTATTGACCAAGTCGAATGCCTTGTTGACCAAGTTGAATGCCTTGTAAAACAAGTAGAATGCCTTGTTGACCAAGTCAAATACCTTGTTAAACCAAGTCAAATCCCTTGTTGACTAAGTAATGCCTTGTTGAATAAGTCGAATGCCTTGTTAACCAAGTTGAATGCCTTGTTGAACAAGTCTAATGCCCTTTAGACCAAGTCAAATGTCTTGTTAAAGAAGTCTAATGCCTTGTTAACCAAGACGAAAGCCTTGTTGATTTACTCGAATGCATTGCTTTGTAGATACAGTCGAATGCCTTGTTGAATAAGTCTAATGCCTTGTAGAGTAAGGAATGTATTGTTGAACAAGTCGAGTGCCTTGTCGAAAAAGTAGAATGCCTTGTTGACCAAGTCAAATACCTTGTTAAACAAAGTCAATGCCTTGTTGACTAAGTAATGCCTTGTTGAATAAGTCGAATGGCTTGTTGACCAAGTCAAATATCTTGTTAAACCAAGTCAAATGCCTTGTTGAGCAAGTAGAATGCATTGTTGACCAAGTAATGCTTTGTTAAATAAGTAAAATGCGTTGTAGACCAAGTCGAATGTCTTGCTAAACCAGTCAAATGCCTTGTAGACCAAGTCAAATGCGTTGTTTTTTTTTTTTTTTTTTTTGGGAAAATGTCATTAAAATAAAATATGGAAAGATACAATGTTCAGTAGCAATAAGCTGCACCGCTCGGTAACATGCTACCTATAATCAACGCAAGCAATCCAATCGAGAAAGCAAACATCAAAAGCAAGCAAGCAGACTGTAAGCAAGTTGACTACGTGCTCGGCCACGCAATGCGCCAAACACGTCGAAGCGCACAGGACTGTAGCTGATACTTCCCTCCAAGGGTAGAGAGCCGTATACAGAGTGTAGTCTCGACGTCCGCAACGATATGAGTAGGAGGTCTTCGTCTTCCTTCCCGCCATCGTTGGTTGCGCTCGGCCCATAGGTGATAGACAAGCGATGCAAGCGCATGTCGGGGCCCCATCCATGCGAGGTGCTTGCCCCGCCACCTTTGAGCAGCCCAGTGAACCCCTTCGATCCAGTCCGTGTAAGGCCATCCAAAACGTAACTTTCCCTGCAAAGACTGTAGGCAATGTCTGGAAAATGAACACTCAAAGAAAAGATGCCGTGTTGTCTCTATAGCATGGCCATCATCACACAAGAGGCAAGCTGAACTTCCTGCTGCCGCGGCCACCCATGGCTTGTCCCTCGTCGCCAGGCGTTCCCTAATCGCCAGCCATAAAATGACTTCATGCCGTGGTATCGAGATAGGGCCTCCGAACAGGTTGGTCCAGAATGCAGGAGGAGAATGTTGGCGTATGCAATTTTTCGCGGAGTGAGTAGAGAAGACGCCATTGGGAGTCCCCCGCCATCGAATCGTGTCCATCTCACCGTGTTGAATGGGAGGTAGGAGACCAGCAAAATCCATGAACTCCACCGTTGTCTGTCCTGGCCAATGCCATCCCGACTCATCAATCACCGCGCTCAATCGTGAATCAAGTGGGAGGCCCATAACAGATGGACCACGCGGGTACCGTTCCACCAGCGGAATCGTGAGTAGCCATGGGTCAGTCCAGAGGCGTGTATTTGCTCCATTCCCAATGCGGAACTCTAGAAGTGGCCGGATGATGGGTCTGAGCTTGAGGAGCTTCTTCCAGCTCCATGAGGTATTAGCCGTGGATCTGATGGTCCAGAAGGATGTGTTGTGCAGCCGCGTCCGTCGTATCCATGTGGCTCATATCGAAGACTCATCTCCCCTGAGAATGTTCCAAATAAGACGCATCATCTGCGCCTTGTTCTCCACCTCAATCGATCTCAGTCCAAGTCCCCCTTCGTCCCTTGGTGCGCATACGTCGGTCCATGCCACCTTCGCGCTAGATCCCTTCCACAAGAAAGCTCGAAGACGCTTCTCGATACTGCGGATGATTCCCTTGGGGAGTAAGAAGACTCCCGCCCAATACACATGGATAGTCATAAGGACCGATCGAATGAGCTGTACCCTCCCGGCGTATGAGAGCGAGTGGTTGGTCCAAGAACCAAGCCGACGATCAATAGAACGTAATAAGGGGGCGCAATCATCGATAGTCAATCGCGATGTGATAAGGGGGACCCCCAGGTACCGCACAAGAAGAGACCCGATAGGGAAGCCCATAACAGCCTGGAGTGTTCCCTTCAGTCGTTCTGCCCGTTTCGAGATAAACATCTAGTTTTTACTGGAGTTTGCCCGTAGCCCTAAAAGCGAAGCAAAAAGCTCGAGGCTGTCGCGGAAGATACTGACTGATTGAACGTCCGCCTGCGAGAAAAGAAGAAGATCATCGGCGAAGGTCAACATGAAGAGGGATGTGGCCTCGCATCGCCAATGGTATCGGAAGCTGCTGCTAAGGGTGATGCGGGACGCTATGATTCCATGTAAAGCCTCCATCACCAACACAAAGAGATAAGGTGATATGGGGTCGCCTTGTCTGAGACCCCGCCGTCCTTTGAAGAAACCCTCCGGCCTACCGTTGATGTTGATGGAAAAATGCGTCGACGTGAGGCATGACCGGACCCACCCAATGAAGGTCGGGTGAAAGTGAAGTGCCTGAAGTGTGGCAAAGATAAAATCCCACTCAATCTTATCATATGCCTTGGCGAGGTCGACCTTAAGAGCCACCCGTTCAGGCAGCCCGGCTCTATTGTATCCGTGACAAATCTCTTGGGCTAAGAGAATGTTGTCGGAAATACGCCTTCCAGGGATGAATACCGTCTGTGTAGGGTGGACAAGTTTCCCCAAGCTGTCTCGTAGCCGATTAGCAATGATCTTGGAGATGATCTTATAGAGAACGTTGCAGCAGGCAATCGGTCAAAAATCCTTCGCCATGCGTGGATTATCCCCTTTTGGAATGAGGGTGATAAGGGTCGAATTCAGCTCCCCTAAGAGGCGTCCCGTCCGGAAGAAATCCCGGATGGCGAACGAGATATCCTCCCCGATGATGTGCCATGCCCGCTTGTAGACAACCGCGGAGTACCCGTCTGGCCCTGGCGATTTGTTATCTCCCATTGCATGCAGCGCGTTGTTGATTTCCACATCAGTGACCGGCTGAACCATTGCCTCCGCGTCGGTTGTGCTGAGCGCTGCCCCGAAGTAAGGCGCGACGTCACAGGCGGATATTGGGGTTGTCCGCATGGATTGCCCGAGAAGTTCCGAGTAATATCGGACCAATTCAGCCCGCACTTGTGCACCACCCTCGAACGTGTTTCCCGCCTCATCCTCCAAGTGGAAGATACGATTTCCAACCCGCCGTGTGGCCACTTTCTTGAAGAAAAAAGAAGTGCATTGGTCACCGTCCTTGAGCCATGCCACTTTCGCCCGTTGAAGGAGTGCCGAATGCTCCAATTCGACCGCTTTGGCATACACAAGCCGACATTGCTTCTCCAAGATTAGTAATTGATCCTCCAATGGATAGTTTGCCGCCATGTCCTGAGCAATCTCTAGAAATTTGCGCGCCTCGAGCACGTTACGATTGAGATCACCCTTGTCTCGCCGTAGTTGTCGTAGTTCCCTCTTCATCGCTTTCAGTCTCTGGACGACTACATACATCGGGTATCCATTTGCTTGCAGAGTCCAAGTTTTCGCCACGATAAGAAGAAAACGAGGATCCTGCGCCAAAAAATTATCAAAACGAAAAGAATTATTCCTCTCAGAAGCCCTAGCTGTAGTCGCGAGGATGAGTGGAGAGTGGTCCGATGTAGCAGGGGTTGCGCAATGATAAGTAAGGTCCCCAAATCTAGCGAACCAAGAGGGGTTGCCAAGCATCCTATCGAGGCGTCGCCATACACCCGACGTGCCCCCTTGCTGCTTATACCACGTGTAGAGTTGCCCCGTGCATGGCAGGGTTGCGAGGTCCGATGTAGTCATGCATGCAATCATCTCCGGACAGCCCCCCGTGGCCGATCCTCCCCGCGCGTCCGTGTTTGCCATG
Organism: Linderniella brevidens; assembly: GCA_004919715.1. Taxonomy (NCBI): domain Eukaryota; kingdom Viridiplantae; phylum Streptophyta; class Magnoliopsida; order Lamiales; family Linderniaceae; genus Linderniella; species Linderniella brevidens. Next base: position 80,799 of record SWDC01000010.1, read on the forward strand.
ATCGCGTTGAAATCCCCCATAACAAGCCATGGTGAGTTTGCGTGCAGCTGTGAGGTCTCGATGAGATCCGTCCAAAGGTCGCGTCGGGACACCCTCTGATTATGACCGTATGCGAATGTGATGAAGAAATCCTCACGCTCCGCAAGGATCGGCCTTACAGTGAATGGTCTGAGTGGTGTACGCAAGAATTGTGACAGTAACTAGGCGGGCATCCCAGCCCACCCAGATACGAGATGCCGGCCCATTATCGTATTCCAAGAACCAACTCCAAGCCCTGGTAGAATGTGAAAGGGCAGCCGCATTCTGCTCGGAGACCCCTGTCTCGTACAGCCCGATAATCAACAGCTTATACTTAGTAATAATATCCCCCACCGCCCATCTGTGGTCTACCCTGTTTAGACCACGTACATTCCAAACGGCGATTGGGATCATGGGCACACGTCGATAAGGGCTGCTTCAGGACCCTTAAGTGTGTTCGCCGTGTCCAAGTCGTCCAAGTCCGCAAGAACCTCGAATGGGTTAATGCTAGCTAGTACAATAGCTCCCTGCTGCGCGTTGACTGAACTTGTTGAACATCCATCTACAGGCTTCGGGTACTCCTGCAGCCGCGGCTCGTGATCTTGCTCCATGTTGGTGGGTGGAACAACAACCTCCTTGCCCTTGTCGGGATGACCAACTCTTCTCCATTCGCGCCGTGTGTGTGGGCCATTCTGGGGTTTCTTCGGCATCGTCGATGTGCGCTGCCCCGTGGATTGCCTCGGTCCCGTATTTGATCGTGGCTGTTGGGTTCGACGAGAGGGACATGTTCCCGCCCCGTGGGTCCATGCACCGCATAAGGAGCACTTCCGCGGCCTCCATTCGTACTCGACACGAACTGTAACCGCGCCGTCAGATCCTCCACCTTCACGTGGAATGCGAATATTGAAGCTTTCAAGAAAAGGCTCCTGGAGATTCTTTGATATGCATACCCGAGCGTAGTCAATACGTTCCGCTGAAATCGTCATAGAATCTGCGAAGAGTGGCTTCCCGACGACGCTAGTGACAATGCCTAACCCCTCCTGTGTCCAGAACTCGCCCGGAACGTTATGCAATTTCACCCATAGCGGAACATGGGTGTGCTGAATTTTCTCGAGAGACATCCCCGTTCGCCAAGCCTCGAGAAAAATGGGTTGACCTTGCATGAGCCACGGTCCTCCTTCAAGAACCGCATTGGCTGCTGCCGCGGTTGCAAATCTGAATTTGAAAAAACCGTTGGCCGTTGCGCGTATCTCCAACAGTTCCTCCCAAATTGAACGGAAATGTCGTTCAACAAACGGGAAATATGGTTTTTCCCCCAGAAAATACCTTACGAGGGTATTGTCCCAACATGTCGCACCCCTCTTTGCGACCTCCCATGATGGGCAGGCCTCCGCGACACCGTCCTAGAGAGTTGGGGCTGTATATGTCAAGGTATAGCGTGTAGAGCTTGGTTTGTTGCAAGCGTGGATCGCATGAATTAGAAGATGCCGAGAGCTTTGAACCATCCATGGAAGAAGAAGATGCCATAACTAGGATCCTAAAAAATTAAAAAATTCAAAGAGTAAAAGCACTTGGTGTAACCCTCCAAACGCCGGACTAACGCCGGTGATGGAGGTCCCTGCCACCGGCTGGTCACGCCCTATCCGGGAGTTGCCAAAAAACAGCCGTGGTAGGCGATGAAAACAGCCCGGGCGGCCGAACACGTTGGGTTTACGAATTCTCTCTAGTTTCTCTCTCTAGCGAAAATTTTCTCTCTTAGTCAAATGCGTTGTTGATTTACACGAATGCCTCTTAGATCAAGTCGGATGAGTTATTGACCAAGTCGAATGCCTTGTTGACCAAGTTGAATGCCCTGTAGAACAAGAAGAATGCCTTGTTGACCAAGTAATGCCTTGTTGAATAAGTCGAATGCATTGTCGACCAAGTCGAATGCCTTGTTGAACAGGTCAAATGCCTTGTAGACCAAGTCAAAGGCTTTGTTAAAGAAGTCGAATGCGTTGTTGACATACACGAATGCCTTATTGACCAAGTCAAATGCCTTGCTGATCAAGTTGAATGCCTTGTTGACAAAGTCGAATGCCTTGTTAAACCAAGTAAAATGCCTTGTTAACCAAGTAAGGCCTTGTTGACCAAGTCCAATACCTTGGAAACCAAGGCAAATGCCTTTTGAAAGAAGTCTAATGCCTTGTTAACCAAGTCTAATGCCTTGTAGATCAAGAAATGCCTTGTTGAAAAGTCGAGTGCCTTATTGATCAAGTCGATTGCCTTGTAAAACAAGTCGAATGCCTTGTAGAACATGTACAATGCCTTGTTGACCAAGTCCAATACCTTGTTAAACCAAGTCAAATGCCTTGTTGATCAAGTGGAATGCCTTGTTGACCAAGTAATACCTTGTTGAATAAGTCGAATGCGTTGTAGACTAAGTCGAATGCCTTGTTGAACCAGTAAAATTCCTTGTAGACCAAGTCGAATCCCTTGTTAAAGAAGTAAAATGCGTTGTTGATTTACAAGAATGCCTTTTGGATCAAGTCGAATGACATATGAACAAGGTCGAATGCCTTGTTGACCAAGTTGAATGCCTTGTTGACCTAATCAAATACCTTGTTAAACCAAGTCTAATGCCTTGTTGACTAAGTAATGCCTTGTTGAATAAGTCGAATGCTTTGTTGACCAAGTTGAATGCATTGTAGACCAAGTCTAATGCCTTGTAACCGAGTCGAAAGCCTTGTTGAATTACTCGAATGCCTTGTAGACCAAGTAATGCCTTGTTAACAAGTCGAGTGCGTTGTAGAAAAAGTAGAATGCCTTGTTGACCAAGTCAAATGCCTTGTTGACCAAGTCGAATGCCTTGTTAAACGTAGTCAAATGGCTTTTTAACAAGTAGAATGTCTTGTTGACCAAGTAATGCCTTGTTGAATAAGTCGAATGCCTTGTTGACCAAGTCAAATGCCTTGTTGAACAAGTCGAATGACTTCTAGACCAAGTCCAATGCCTTGTTAAGAAGTCTAATGCCTAGTTTATCAAGTCGAATGCCCTGTTGATTTACTCGAATACCTTGTAGATCAAGTGGAATGCCTTGTTGAACAAGTCTAATGCCTTTGTAGATCAAGGAATGCCTTGTTGAATAAGTCGAGTGCCTTGTTGATCAAGTCGAGTGCCTTGTAAAACAAGCTGAATGCCTTGTTGACCAAGTCGAATGCCTTGTTGACCAAGTCGAATGGCTTGTGAACCAAGTGGAATGGCTTGCGGACCAAGTCGAATGGCTTGTCGACCAAGTCAAATGCCTTGTTGACCAAATCATAATGCCTTGTTAAACAAAGTCAAATGTGTTGTTGACCAAGTAATGCCTTGTTGAATAAGTCGAATTCCTTTTAGACAAAGTCGAATGCCTTGCAGACCATGTCAAATGCCTTGTTAAAGAAGTCTAATGCCTTGTTAAAGAAGTCTAATGCATTCTTAGCCAAGCCGAATGACTTGTTGATTTACTCGAATGCCTTGTTGAACAAGTCTAATGCCTTGAAGGTCAAGGAATGCCTTGTTGAAAAGTCGAGTGCCTTGTTGATCAAGTCAATTGCCTTGTAAAACAAGTCAAATGCCTTGTTGACCAAGTTGAATGCCTTGCGGCCCAAGTCGAATGCTTTGTAGAACAAGTGCAGTGCCTTGTTGCCCAAGTTTAATACCTTGTTAAACCAAGTAAAATGCCTTGTTGATCAAGTAGAATGTCTTATGAAGTAAGTCGAATGCCGCTTTTTCTCTCTTAAACGCTCTCCCTTCTCTCTTAATTTACAAAACCCTAACGCTTCAACGGTCACGGCTCCACCTCCCGCCGGCGTGTTTTCTCCTCCATCCCGCCTCCACCACTTGGTTCGGCGCGGCCACTCTCGCGGTCCTTCATCGCCGGGCTCAAACGGCGCTTGGAGGCCCGCCGTTTAAGGGTTTCCCGTCCTGCGTTTCGTCCTTCTCCGCTCTCCTCCTCCCGCCAGCGTGCTCCCTCATCCCTTCCGTCACCACCACCTGGCCCGGCGAGGTCTCTCTCGCGTCCTTCATCGCCGGGCTCAAACAGCGTTTGGAGTAGCGCCGCTTTAGGGTTTTCCAGGCCCGCGTCGTTTCAACTTCTCCGCGCTCCACCATCCCGCTTCTCTTGGGCTGCTTTCCACCGCCCTCCGCCGCCGCTGTGGGCGGCGGACTCGCCTCGCATCTCCACTGCCGGGTCCAGACGGCGATCGGAGCTGCTCCGGCAAAACTTCGAACCGAGTCTCTTCACCTCCCGCTTACGTGACTTTTCATCTTCCGCCTTTTCGTTCCGCGGTCATGACATCCTCTTCATCTTCTTCATCGCTTTGTGGCTCCACCATGGCGGGACCTTCCTCCTCATCGATGGCAACGGGAGGCTCCGACGTAACCACCGCCCTCTCGGCACATTTCCCCGACTTCGCCGCGGACTTCAAAGGCGAGGCGTTTCACGAACTTTTCCGTCGTGTTCTCGGGATTGTATCAATGCTTGCATCTAAAGCTAAGGTGGGACCCTCTTCGGATGTTGCTTCGGGATCGGAAGGGTCCACCTCCTTCGCGGCCGTTCCCGCTTCATCCTTGGGAATTTCCGACGTGCACATGTGCCTTGCGCCCTCCCAACTGGATGGTTCGGAGACTCCGGAGACTACTTCAGTTGATGCCCCGACTGTTCGTGTGGACTCCGGCGTTGCTTTTGGTTCACGGCTTTCGGATGAACCCTTGCCGGCCTCGACGAACGCTCATCATCAGGAGGGAGCCGCGAGGAAGGTGTCCTCTCATTGTCTCTCAACCACTTCGTGATGAACCGCGCCTGAATCCCATGGGCAAATGTAGGCCGGGCACCCCGCCGCCTTCCAAGGTCGGAGTGGATCGTGGGGCTGCCCCGATCGTCGCACCTATTGGTTTTATGGAGAATCCCGAGAAGGCTGTCTCCTCTGTGGCTTGCTCGAACAGTGAGAAGAGGTCCTTCTCGGCAGCTCTACATGGGGAGCATACGCGAGCTACGGGACAGCAGCGTATTCCCCTGGCGTACACCCCGCCGGTGGTTGTTGACGGCGTGGCTGAGGTTTGCCCGACGTGGGAGGTGGCATGCAAGGGAATGGCCCGTTGGAGCCATACCCTTGTTGGGTACTTTCTCGGGAAACGGCCGTATTTCCCCTTTGTTGAGAAATACTTCCGTGCTATTTGGACTGGAGTGGTGGAGGTTCGGACCTCGATTAACGGATTCTTTAAATTCCGTTTTGAGTCGGAGGAGTCCATGAATGCTGTGTTGGAAGGTGGTCCGTGGCTTCTGCATGGGCAGCCTCTCTTTCTTGAGGTGTGGAAGCCTGGGATGTCCTTCGCAAAGAAGGAACATGATAAGGTCCCGTTGTGGATCAAGTTGTGGAACATCCCGGGAGAATTCTGGACTCTCGAGGGTTTGGGAATTATTGCAAGTGCTGTGGGCCAGCCGCTTTTTGCTGATTCGGCTACGAACCGCACTACCCGGATAGACTTTGCTCGAGTCTGTGTTCTGAAGAACCTGAAGGACGACTTCATTGATCGCTTCACCATCCGTCTTCCTAAAGAAGGAGGAGGATCAGCGGGGGCTGTTACTGTTCTTGTTGAGTACGAGTGGAGACCGACTATGTGTGAGGAGTGTAAGTCTTGGAGCCATACCAAGGCTAAGTGCCCACGGATCGTTCAACCCATTTTGGCGCGCGCCCCTAACCCACCGAGGAAGACTGGCGTGGCTGCCCCGTCTGCTGCCCCGCTGGCTGCACTGGCCACTCCTGCCCCCATTATGCAAACGGCACTCCTGGCCAAGGATGCATGGAAAAAGACGAAGCAGCGAAAGAAGGGGAAAGCGGTTATGGTTTCCTCAGTGAAGGTGGTGGAGACTGCCCCGTCTCTTCGGGGTGGAGGAGGTAGTGATGTTGCTGCACCGGCTCCTCGGGACAGTGCTGTGAGTAACGGTGAAAGTCTGAACGCCCCGTCTCCTCCGTGTAAAGCTGACGGTGGAGCTTACAAAAATTCTTCCTCCCAACTCGTGGAGGAACTCCGTAACCCTTTTCATGTCCTTCAGAGTCTGAATGAGGACTCTTCTTCTTCTTTGGGCCCTGAACATGCAGCCCGTTCCGGTGTTTCTTTATGATTCCGACAGGCGTTTGGAATGTGAGGGGTCTCAACAAGAGGGACCATGGGAGGGCTGTTCGGGATTTTATCACTCGGTATGATCTTCATCTTGTGGGTCTCCTCGAGACTCGTGTCTCTTTCTCTAATGCCACCCAGATTGCCTCTGGCATTAGAGATCGGTGGGACTGGTTTTTCGATTATGATGGCGGACCTGGTACGAGGATCTGGATTGGTTGGGACCCCAGCTTCCTCCACATCTCCGTTTTGAGTTTTTCGGAGCAGGCGGTTCATTGCCGAGCCACTTCTCTGGAGAGCAGAGAGACTGTCTTCTTCTCCTTTGTCTATGGTAGGAGTCGGAGGGAGGAGCGTGTCTCACTTTGGGAGGAGCTTGGCTCGTTCTCGGGGACTTTAATGCCATTGCTGATCTTTCTGAGGCCAAAGGGCGATCCCCCTCTCTCCTCTGGATACGATTGATCTTCACGACTGCCTTACCCAGGCGGACCTGATCACTTTGGGATCGTCGGGCCCCTTCTTTACGTGGCATAATCAGCAGAGGGCTGAGGCGGGTATCTGGAGACGGATTGACCGCATTGTGGGCAACCCGTCGTGGTTCTCTCTCTTCCCGGATCTTCACTATCAGGCTGCTCTCCCTGCTACCTCCGATCACTCTCCTCTTGTTCTCTCGGTTGCCAGGACGGGACGTCGGAACACCCATTTCAGGTTCGATAACCTTCTCACGAAGGACCCGGCCTTCTTGGGGGTTGTGGAGCAGGTTTGGGCCTCCCCGCCTCAGGGTTTTCCTATGTTTTCGCTTGTTCGCCGTCTGAAGTTACTTAAGCCCCGCCTTAAGGAGCTTCGGCGTGCAAAGGGCGACTTGAGTCGGAACGTGCTGGAGGCTAGGGAGTTTCTGGATCTCAGCCAATCTTTCGCGGCTCGATACCCCGACGAGCCTCTCTTTCACGAGTTCGAGCGGATCTGCCGATTGCTCTTCTCTCGTGCTGTGGAGATGGAGTACTCTTACCTTGCCCAGAGAAACAAACTTGCCTGGCTCAAGGATGGTGATCAATGCTCCTCCTTCTTTTTAAGAAGGTGGCGATTCGACGTTGTGGTAATCGTATCCTCTCTCTTGAGAATGCGGATGGCCAGCTGATTGAGGGGTCCGGCCCAATTCGTGAAGAGCTGATTTGCTTCTACCAGGAACTTCTGGGCCACTGCGGTAGATCTTCTCCTGTGTGTGCTGAGGATGTGGGGAGCTTCATCACGCATACTTTATCTCGGGATCAGGCAGATGGGATGATCTCGAGAGTTTCTAACGCGGAGATCCGTGATGTTATTTTCGATATGGATGACGATAAGGCCCCTGGCCCTGATGGCTATACGGCTGCCTTCTTCAAGGCATCGTGGGGGATCTTGGGTGCTGATGTCACTCGTGCTGTGGAGGATTTCTTTCGGACGGGTCATCTTCTTCGGGGCGTCAACAGTACTCTCATCAGCCTCATCCCTAAGGGGACCTCTTCTAGACGTGCTTCCGACTTTAGGCCAATCTCTTGCTGCAATGTCCTGTATAAGGTCATTGCCAAAATTTTGGCCAATCGGCTCAGATCTGTCCTTCCTGGCCTCGTTCATCCGGTTCAGACGGCTTTCATCCCGGGCAGACGCATCAGCGATAACATTCTGTTGGCTCAAGAGATTTGCAGGGGCTACCAGAACCTGAGTCTCCCACCCCGTTCTGCCATCAAGGTCGACCTCGCGAAGGCATTTGATAAGGTTGATTGGAGCTTTGTTATTGCAACTCTTCAGGCCATGCGGTTCCACCCTCTCTTCATCCAGTGGATCAAGGAATGCATCACTTCGACTACTTTCTCCGTGTGCATCAACGGAGCGCCGGAAAGTTTCTTTGTGGGTAAGCGGGGTCTCCGCCAAGGCGACCCTCTCTCTCCTTACCTGTTCGTTCTGGTCATGGAGGTGCTCCATGGGATTCTTTTATCCCGCATCCAGTCCTCTCCCGGATTCCGCTACCATTAGAGATGTGATACGAGTAAGCTTGCCATGCTGTCTTTTGCTGACGATCTGCTGCTTTTCTGTCACGCTGATGCCTGCTCTGTTCGGACCCTCCGAGATGCTTTCGATACCTTCGGCTCTTTGTCGGGTCTCCTCCCTAACCCGGCTAAGAGTGAGATGTTTCTTTCCAAGAGGGCTGAGCCTCTTTCGGGACAGCTTCTGAGTATCATGGGCTTCTCCCGAGGCCAGCTTCCTGTCCGCTATCTTGGAGTTCCTCTGATTCACTCTCGGCTCAGACTGGAGGACTGCTCCCCACTGCTTCAATCTGTGGATAGACGGCTCGGTTCCTGGTTGAACCGGTCCCTCTCGTATGCCGGTCGGCTGCAGCTCATTAAATCTGTCCTCTCTGCCATGCAGGCTTTTTGGGCTGGGGTCTTCCTCCTCCCGAAAGGGGTGATCAAGGCCTTGGCGTCTCGCTTTCGGAGATTTCTGTGGGATGGATCTCCGGCTAAGGTGGCTTGGGATGACGTCTGCAAGCCGGTGGAGGAAGGAGGCCTAGGCGTTCGATCTCTCTTGATCGACAATCGGGCTCTCCTCTTCCATCACCTCTGGAGCATTGTCACTCGTGATCCTGACTCGATTTGGGTTCAGTGGCTTTACGCCACTAAACTCAGGGATCGCTCTTTCTGGGATATCCAGCCCACGTCCTCGGACGCTTGGAGCTGGCGTAAGCTGCTCCACCTCAGAGGTACTTTCCGTTCCCTTTTATCCTTTCGTGTTGGAAATGGGAACTCTCTTTGGCTCTGGAAGGACCCTTGGCTGTCTGGTTCGCCTATCATCAAAAGATTCCCGAGGGGGCCTTTGGTTATGGGTCTCCCCTTGGATTCCCGGCTCTCTGCTGTTGTGACGAATGCTGGATGGACCTGGCCTGCCCAGCAGTCGGTGGAGTTTCTTCTGCTTCAGCCCCTTCTTCCATCTGTGGACCCCTCTGCTGCTGACTCCATTTGTTGGAAGGTGGCTCCGGATGGGAAGTTCTCTATTCGGAGTGCTCGTGAGGCTATCCGGACCCACTCTCCGAGGATTGCCTGGGCTTCTCTGTTTGGGGGCCCTTTTCGGGTCCCTAGACATGAATTTCTTCTGTGGCTTGCTATTCGTGAAAGGTTGGCGACTAGGGACTGTGCTTGGGTGATGGCTCGTTCGGGTTCTGATGCTTGCTCTCTTTGTGAGTCTCAGTGCACGGAGATGGTTCGTCACCTCTTCTTCGAGTGTTCTTTCTCCAGGAGATGCATTCTCTTGCTGAGAATGAAGACCCACTGGAGGTGGCCGCATCGAGATTGGATCCACGGGATCGAGTGGGCCGCTGCTCGTTGGAGAAGTCATCATCTTCATCATGAGATCTCCCGCCATCTTCTCGCCTCTCTGGTCTACCATATCTGGCAAGAGAGGAATAGGAGTTGGCGGGAACAGACTTGTTGCTCTCCGGAGCGAATTGTGAGTTTGGTCTTAGGGATCGCGTGCTTATGGCTGAGCCAGGCTCCCACCCGCTTCACTCTGCAGGCTGCCTCGCTCAAGCGCCTCTGGCACATTGCTTGGTAGTTTGCTTGGGGTTTTTTTGTGTTTTTGTTTTGTGTTTTGTGTTTTTGTTTGCATGGCTTTTGCTTGGTTTTGTCGGCTTCTTTGTCGATTGTGTTTTTGTTTGCTTCCGGTAGCTTGTTACCGGTTCTCTGCGGCATGGGTCTTTCCCTTGGGCGCTTTTCTGTTTACATTCGTTTCTTTTCGGGAAATTTTACCAAAAAAAAAATAGACTATTCAGGACTGTAATCCACTTCTACAGCGCATTGACCAACGCTTAGGCTCTTGGCTCAATCGCTCTCTTTCATATGCTGGGAGGGTACAGTTGATCCGTTCAGTCCTTGCTGCGCTGCATGGGTATTGGTCCGGGGTGTTCATCCTGCCCAAAGGCGTTATTAGAGTGATTGAGCAACGATTCAGATCGTTTATCTGGGCGGGTTCTGCTGCCAAGGTTGCTTAGGATGATGTATGTTTCCCGGTGAATGAGGGTGGTTTGGGCATTCGCTCGCTTGTGGACGATAACAAGGCCCTTCTTCTTAAGCACATATGGAGTATTCTGAGCAAGGATCCCAATTCTATTTGGGTATCGTGGCTTCTCCAGACGCGACTGCAAAATCGCTCGTTGTGGACTATATCGGAAACCGCCCAATCGGCGTGGAGTTGGAGAAAACTCTTACAACTTCGCCCTATGCTTCGATCGAAGGTTAGTATCCGTATTGGTAATGGCGAAACTATTTGGTTGTGGCAGGACCCATGGATCGATGATAGGCCGCTTCTGGAACGATTTCCACGGGGACCGATGATTATGGGCCTTTCAGATGATTCACGTTTGAGTCGAGTCATTGCTAGTGACGGTTGGAGGTGGCCAACGACTTCCTCGATGGAATTTCTGATGATTGAACCCATGCTCCCGGAAGTTCACCCATTGGAAGCTGACTGTTACCGATGGCTACCGTCTCCCACAGGACTTTTCACCACTGCTTCTGCTCGGGATGCGTTCCGGCAGAACGCTCGCCGGTTCATTGGGCAGCCCTATTTGGGGGGGTGCTTAGGGTCCCAAGCTATGAATTCATCTTATGGCTTGCTATTCGTGAACGCCTAGCTACCAGAGATAAGCCTTGGGTTGCGCTCAAGGCCGCGTCGAGTGCTTGCTTATTGTGTGACGCGGATGAGATGGAGACGATCAATCACCTTTTCTTTGATTGCCCATACACATCTCGATGCTTACGACTTCTTCGGCGGCAGATTCGGTTTCTCTGGCCTTACCGCGATTGGCAGCAGGGGATTAGGTGGGCTGGCCTGCGGTGGAAAGGTGTGCACCTCCAGCATCAAGCATATCGACATGTTCTGGCTTCGACGATTCACCACATCTGGACTGAGCGAAACCACCGTTGGACTGATGGCAGACAGCAGCATCCCCAGCAGCTCGTTGAGGATATTGTGAGGGTATTGCTTATGCACCTATCATTACTACCGTGTCGATATGAGCTACAGTATTGTGGCCTGCGTCGCCTGTGGCACATTGCTTGGTAGATGTATGAACGTTATTTATGGTAGTTTGTTTGGTGGATAGATATTATATCGATCTTGTACACAGTGGCATGTCACTGGTCTTTGCGACATGAATCATATCATGTGCGCTTTACTGTCCTTTATTTCATTTATTTAGTGAACGTTCCCAAAAAAAAAACAAGTCATTGGACTTGGTGGTTTAACAAGGCATTCGACTTGGTCAACAAGGCATTACATGGTCAACAAGGCATTAGACTTGTGCAACCAGGTATTTGACTTGGTTTAACAAGCATTGGACTTGGTCAACAAGGCATTTGACTTGGTCAACCGGGCATTTTGAATGTTTTGCAGGCACTCGACTTAATCAACAAGGCATTTGAGTTGGTCTAAAAGGCATTCGACTTGTTCAACAAGCCATTTGACTAGGTAAAAAAGGCATTCGACTTATTCAATAAGGCATTACATGGCCAACTTGGCATTGGACATCGTTTAACAAGGCATTCGACTTGGTCAACAACGCATTCAACTTGGTCAACAAGGCATTTGACTTGGTCAATATGGCATTCGACTTAGTCAACAAGCCATTCGACTTGTTCAACAAGGCATTTGACTTGGTCAACAAAGCATTCGGCTTGTTCTACAAGGCACTGGACTTGATCAACAAGGCATTACTTGGTCAGCAAGGCATTAGACTTGTTCAACAAGGCATTTGACTTGGTTTAACAACGCATTCCACTTGGTCAACAAGGCATTTGACTTGGTCAACTGAGCATTCGACATGTTTTACAGGCACTCGACTTGATCAACAAGGCATTTGACTTGGTCTACAAGGCATTTGAGTTGTTCAACAAGGCATTCGACTTATTCAACAAGGCATTCGACTTGGTCAAAAAAGCATTAGGCTTGTTCTACAAGGCACTCGACTTGATTAACAAGGCATTTAACTTGTTCAAAAAGGCATTCGACTTGGTCAACAAGGTATTTGACTCTGTCAACAAAGCATTTGGCTTGTTCTACAAGGCACTCGAGTTGATCAACAAGGCATTTGACTCGTTCAATAAGGCATTCCTTGGTCTACAAGGCATTAGATTTGTTCAACAAGGATTTCAACTTGATCTACAAGGTATTTGAGTAAATCGACAAGGCATTCGACTTGATAAACAAACCATTTGAATTGGTCTACAAGGCATTCGACTTGTTCAACAAGGTATTCGAGTATTTCAACAATGGATTCGACTTATTCAACAAGGCATTATTTGGTTAACAAGGCATTGGACTTCTTTAATAAGGCAATAAACTTGGTGTGCAAGGCAACTGACTTGGTCACCAAGGCATTCGACTTGGTCAACAAAGCATTCGACTTATTCAACAAGGCATTACTTGGTTAACAAGGCCTTCTACTTGTTCGACAAGGAATCCTACTTGTTCGACAAGGCATTCGACTTGGTCAACAAAGCATTCGGCTTGTTCTACAAGGCATTTAACTTGTTCAACAAGGCATTCGACTTGGTCAACAAGGTATTTGACTCGATCAACAAAGCATCCGGCTTGTTCTACAAGGCACTCAACTTGAGCAACAAGGCATTTGACTTGTTCAACAAGGCATTCCTTGGTCTACAAGGCATAGACTTGTTCAACAAGGCATTCGACGTGACCCACAAGGTATTCGAGTAAATTAAAAAGGTATTCGACTTGATAAACAAAACATTTGACTTGGTCTACAAGGCATTTAACTTGTTCAACATGGCATTCCAGTTGGTCAACAAGGCCTTCGACTTATTCAACAAGCCATTCGACTTAACAAGGCATTCTACTTGTTCAACGAGGCTTTGGACTTGGTCTAACAAGACATTCGACTTGGTCAACAAGGCATTTGACTCGGTCAACCAGGCATTCCGCATCTTCTACAAGGCACTCGACTTGGTCAACAAGGCATTTGACTTGGTCAACCAGGGATTTGACTTGTTCAATAAAGCATTTGACTTGGTCAACAAGGCATTTGACTTATTCAACAAGGCATTAGGTCAACAAGTCAATGGACTTGGTTAAACAAGGCATTCGACATGGTCAACAAGGCATTACTTGGTCAGCAAGGCATTAGACTTGTTCAACAAGGCATTTGACTTGGTTTAACAAGGCATTCGACTTGGTCAACAAGGCATTTGACTTGGTCAACCGGGCATTCGACATGTTTCACAAGCACTCGACTTGATCAACAAGGCATTTGACTTGGTCTACAAGGCATTTGACTTGGTCTACAAGGCATTTGGCTTCTTCAACAAGGCATTCGACTTTGTAAACAAGTCATTCGATTTATTCAACAAGGCAATTACTTGTTCAACAAGGTACTCGACTTGGTCAATAAGGCATTCGACTTGGTCAACAAGGCATTCGACTTGGTCAACAAAACATTCGGCTTGTTCTACAAGGCACTCGACTTAATTAACAAGGCATTTAACTTGTTCAACAAGGCATTCGGCTTGGTCAACAAGGTATTTGACTCTGTCAACAAAGCATTTGGCTTGTTCTACAAGGCACTCGACTTGATCAACAAGGCATTTGACTCGTTCAACAAGACATTCCTTGTTCTACAAGGTATTAGATTTGTGCAACAAGGCATTCGACTTGATCTAAAAGGTATTTGAGTAAATCAACAAGGAATTCGACTTGAGAAACAAGGCATTTTCGCTCGCTTGTGGACGATAACAAGGCCGTTCTTCTTAAGCACCTATGGAGTATTCTGAGCAAGGATCCCAATTCTATTTGGGTATCGTGGCTTCTCCAGACGCGACTGCAAAATCGCTCGTTGTGGACTATATCGGAAACCGCCCAATCGGCGTGGAGTTGGAGAAAACTCTTACAACTTCGCCCTACGCTTCGATCGAAGGTTAGTATCCGTATTGGTAATGGCGAAACTATTTGGTTGTGGCAGGACCCATGGATCGATGATAGGCCGCTTCTGGAACGATTTCCACGGGGACCGATGATTATAGGCCTTTCTGATGATTCACGTTTGAGTCGAGTCATTGCTAGTGACGGTTGGAGGTGGCCAACGACTTCCTCGATGGAATTTCTGATGATTGAACCCATGCTCCCGGAAGTTCACCCATTGGAAGCTGACTGTTACCGATGGCTACCGTCTCCCACAGGACTTTTCACCACTGCTTCTGCTCGGGATGCGTTCCGGCAGAACGCTCGCCGGTTCATTGGGCAGCCCTATTTGGGGGGGTGCTTAGGGTCCCAAGCTATGAATTCATCTTATGGCTTGCTATTCGTGAACGCCTAGCTACCAGAGATAAGCCTTGGCTTGCGCTCAAGGCCGCGTCGAGTGCTTCTTATTGTGTGACGCGGATGAGATGGAGACAATCAATCACCTTTTCTTTGATTGCCCATACACATCTTGATGCTTACGACTTCTTCGGCGGCAGATTCGGTTTCTCTGGCCTTACCGCGATTGGCAGCAGGGGATTAGGTGGGCTGGCTTGTGGTGGAAAGGTGTGCACCTCCAGCATCAAGCATATCGACATGTTCTGGCTTCGACGATTCACCACATCTGGACTGAGCGAAACCACCGTTGGACTTATGGCAGACAGCAGCATCCCCAGCAGCTCGTTGAGGATATTGTGAGGGTATTGCTTATGCACCTATCATTACTACCGTGTCGATATGAGCTACAGTATTGTGCCCTGCGTCGCCTGTGGCACATTGCTTGGTAGATGTATGAACGTTATTTATGGTAGTTTGTTTGGTGGATAGAGATTATATCCATCTTGTACACAGTGGCATGTCACTGGTCTTTGCGACATGAATTAGTCTACAAGACACTGGTCTTTATTGTCATTTATTTCATTTATTTAGTGAACGTTCCCCAAAAAAAAAAAAGAAACAAGGCATTTGAATTAGTCTACAAGGCATTCGACTTGTTCAACAAGGTAATCGTGTAAATCAACAAGGCATTCGACTTATTCAACAAGGCATTACTTGGTCAACAAGGCATTCTACTTGTTCAACAAGGCATTTGACTTGGTTTAACAAGGCAGTCGACTTGGTCAACAAGGCATTTGGGATGTTGTACAAGGCACTCGACTTGTTCAACAAGGAATTCATTGGTCTACAAGGCATTAGACATGTTTAACAAGGCATTCGACTTGGTCAACAAGGCATTCGACTTGATCTACAAGGCATTTGACTTGATCTACAAGGCATTCCAGTAAATCAATAAGGCATTCGACTTGGTTAACAAGGAATTAGACTTGATCTACAATCGGCGTGGAGTTGGAGAAAACTCTTACAACTTCGCCCTACGCTTCGATCGAAGGTTAGTATCCGTATTGGTAATGGCGAAACTATTTGGTTGTGGCAGGACCCATGGATCGATGATAGGCCGCTTCTGGAACGATTTCCACGGGGACCGATGATTATAGGCCTTTCTGATGATTCACGTTTGAGTCGAGTCATTGCTAGTGACGGTTGGAGGTGGCCAACGACTTCCTCGATGGAATTTCTGATGATTGAACCCATGCTCCCGGAAGTTCACCCATTGGAAGCTGACTGTTACCGATGGCTACCGTCTCCCACAGGACTTTTCACCACTGCTTCTGCTCGGGATGCGTTCCGGCAGAACGCTCGCCGGTTCATTGGGCAGCCCTATTTGGGGGGGTGCTTAGGGTCCCAAGCTATGAATTCATCTTATGGCTTGCTATTCGTGAACGCCTAGCTACCAGAGATAAGCCTTGGCTTGCGCTCAAGGCCGCGTCGAGTGCTTCTTATTGTGTGACGCGGATGAGATGGAGACAATCAATCACCTTTTCTTTGATTGCCCATACACATCTTGATGCTTACGACTTCTTCGGCGGCAGATTCGGTTTCTCTGGCCTTACCGCGATTGGCAGCAGGGGATTAGGTGGGCTGGCTTGTGGTGGAAAGGTGTGCACCTCCAGCATCAAGCATATCGACATGTTCTGGCTTCGACGATTCACCACATCTGGACTGAGCGAAACCACCGTTGGACTTATGGCAGACAGCAGCATCCCCAGCAGCTCGTTGAGGATATTGTGAGGGTATTGCTTATGCACCTATCATTACTACCGTGTCGATATGAGCTACAGTATTGTGCCCTGCGTCGCCTGTGGCACATTGCTTGGTAGATGTATGAACGTTATTTATGGTAGTTTGTTTGGTGGATAGAGATTATATCCATCTTGTACACAGTGGCATGTCACTGGTCTTTGCGACATGAATTAGTCTACAAGACACTGGTCTTTATTGTCATTTATTTCATTTATTTAGTGAACGTTCCCCAAAAAAAAAAAGAAACAAGGCATTTGAATTAGTCTACAAGGCATTCGACTTGTTCAACAAGGTAATCGTGTAAATCAACAAGGCATTCGACTTATTCAACAAGGCATTACTTGGTCAACAAGGCATTCTACTTGTTCAACAAGGCATTTGACTTGGTTTAACAAGGCAGTCGACTTGGTCAACAAGGCATTTGGGATGTTGTACAAGGCACTCGACTTGTTCAACAAGGAATTCATTGGTCTACAAGGCATTAGACATGTTTAACAAGGCATTCGACTTGGTCAACAAGGCATTCGACTTGATCTACAAGGCATTTGACTTGATCTACAAGGCATTCCAGTAAATCAATAAGGCATTCGACTTGGTTAACAAGGAATTAGACTTGATCTACAAGGCATTCGACTTGATAAACAAACCATTTGAATTGGTCTACAAGGCATTCGACTTGTTCAACAAGGTATTCGAGTATTTCAACAATGGATTCGACTTATTCAACAAGGCATTATTTGGTTAACAAGGCATTGGACTTCTTTAATAAGGCAATAAACTTGGTGTGCAAGGCAACTGACTTGGTCACCAAGGCATTCGACTTGGTCAACAAAGCATTCGACTTATTCAACAAGGCATTACTTGGTTAACAAGGCCTTCTACTTGTTCGACAAGGAATCCTACTTGTTCGACAAGGCATTCGACTTGGTCAACAAAGCATTCGGCTTGTTCTACAAGGCATTTAACTTGTTCAACAAGGCATTCGACTTGGTCAACAAGGTATTTGACTCGATCAACAAAGCATCCGGCTTGTTCTACAAGGCACTCAACTTGAGCAACAAGGCATTTGACTTGTTCAACAAGGCATTCCTTGGTCTACAAGGCATAGACTTGTTCAACAAGGCATTCGACGTGACCTACAAGGTATTCGAGTAAATTAAAAAGGTATTCGACTTGATAAACAAAACATTTGACTTGGTCTACAAGGCATTTAACTTGTTCAACATGGCATTCCAGTTGGTCAACAAGGCCTTCGACTTATTCAACAAGCCATTCGACTTAACAAGGCATTCTACTTGTTCAACGAGGCTTTGGACTTGGTCTAACAAGACATTCGACTTGGTCAACAAGGCATTTGACTCGGTCAACCAGGCATTCCGCATCTTCTACAAGGCACTCGACTTGGTCAACAAGGCATTTGACTTGGTCAACCAGGGATTTGACTTGTTCAATAAGGCATTTGACTTGGTCAACAAGGCATTTGACTTATTCAACAAGGCATTAGGTCAACAAGTCAATGGACTTGGTTAAACAAGGCATTCGACATGGTCAACAAGGCATTACTTGGTCAGCAAGGCATTAGACTTGTTCAACAAGGCATTTGACTTGGTTTAACAAGGCATTCGACTTGGTCAACAAGGCATTTGACTTGGTCAACCGGGCATTCGACATGTTTCACAAGCACTCGACTTGATCAACAAGGCATTTGACTTGGTCTACAAGGCATTTGACTTGGTCTACAAGGCATTTGGCTTCTTCAACAAGGCATTCGACTTTGTAAACAAGTCATTCGATTTATTCAACAAGGCAATTACTTGTTCAACAAGGTACTCGACTTGGTCAATAAGGCATTCGACTTGGTCAACAAGGCATTCGACTTGGTCAACAAAACATTCGGCTTGTTCTACAAGGCACTCGACTTAATTAACAAGGCATTTAACTTGTTCAACAAGGCATTCGGCTTGGTCAACAAGGTATTTGACTCTGTCAACAAAGCATTTGGCTTGTTCTACAAGGCACTCGACTTGATCAACAAGGCATTTGACTCGTTCAACAAGACATTCCTTGTTCTACAAGGTATTAGATTTGTGCAACAAGGCATTCGACTTGATCTAAAAGGTATTTGAGTAAATCAACAAGGAATTCGACTTGAGAAACAAGGCATTTTCGCTCGCTTGTGGACGATAACAAGGCCGTTCTTCTTAAGCACCTATGGAGTATTCTGAGCAAGGATCCCAATTCTATTTGGGTATCGTGGCTTCTCCAGACGCGACTGCAAAATCGCTCGTTGTGGACTATATCGGAAACCGCCCAATCGGCGTGGAGTTGGAGAAAACTCTTACAACTTCGCCCTACGCTTCGATCGAAGGTTAGTATCCGTATTGGTAATGGCGAAACTATTTGGTTGTGGCAGGACCCATGGATCGATGATAGGCCGCTTCTGGAACGATTTCCACGGGGACCGATGATTATAGGCCTTTCTGATGATTCACGTTTGAGTCGAGTCATTGCTAGTGACGGTTGGAGGTGGCCAACGACTTCCTCGATGGAATTTCTGATGATTGAACCCATGCTCCCGGAAGTTCACCCATTGGAAGCTGACTGTTACCGATGGCTACCGTCTCCCACAGGACTTTTCACCACTGCTTCTGCTCGGGATGCGTTCCGGCAGAACGCTCGCCGGTTCATTGGGCAGCCCTATTTGGGGGGGTGCTTAGGGTCCCAAGCTATGAATTCATCTTATGGCTTGCTATTCGTGAACGCCTAGCTACCAGAGATAAGCCTTGGCTTGCGCTCAAGGCCGCGTCGAGTGCTTCTTATTGTGTGACGCGGATGAGATGGAGACAATCAATCACCTTTTCTTTGATTGCCCATACACATCTTGATGCTTACGACTTCTTCGGCGGCAGATTCGGTTTCTCTGGCCTTACCGCGATTGGCAGCAGGGGATTAGGTGGGCTGGCTTGTGGTGGAAAGGTGTGCACCTCCAGCATCAAGCATATCGACATGTTCTGGCTTCGACGATTCACCACATCTGGACTGAGCGAAACCACCGTTGGACTTATGGCAGACAGCAGCATCCCCAGCAGCTCGTTGAGGATATTGTGAGGGTATTGCTTATGCACCTATCATTACTACCGTGTCGATATGAGCTACAGTATTGTGCCCTGCGTCGCCTGTGGCACATTGCTTGGTAGATGTATGAACGTTATTTATGGTAGTTTGTTTGGTGGATAGAGATTATATCCATCTTGTACACAGTGGCATGTCACTGGTCTTTGCGACATGAATTAGTCTACAAGACACTGGTCTTTATTGTCATTTATTTCATTTATTTAGTGAACGTTCCCCAAAAAAAAAAAAGAAACAAGGCATTTGAATTAGTCTACAAGGCATTCGACTTGTTCAACAAGGTAATCGTGTAAATCAACAAGGCATTCGACTTATTCAACAAGGCATTACTTGGTCAACAAGGCATTCTACTTGTTCAACAAGGCATTTGACTTGGTTTAACAAGGCAGTCGACTTGGTCAACAAGGCATTTGGGATGTTGTACAAGGCACTCGACTTGTTCAACAAGGAATTCATTGGTCTACAAGGCATTAGACATGTTTAACAAGGCATTCGACTTGGTCAACAAGGCATTCGACTTGATCTACAAGGCATTTGACTTGATCTACAAGGCATTCCAGTAAATCAATAAGGCATTCGACTTGGTTAACAAGGAATTAGACTTGATCTACAAGGCAACCGACTTGTTCAACATGGTATTCGACTTGGTCAACAAGGCATTCGACTTATTCAACAAGGCATTCGACTTGGTCAAAAAAGCATTAGGCTTGTTCTACAAGGCACTCGACTTGATTAACAAGGCAGTTAACTTGTTTAACAAGGCATTCGACTTTGTCAACAAGGTATTTGACTATGTCAACAAAGCATGTGGCTTGTTCTACAAGGCACTCAACTTGATCAACAAGGCATTTGACTCGTTCAATAAGGCATTCCTTGGTCTACAAGGCATTAGATTTGTTAAACAAGGCATTCAACTTGGCCTACAAGGTATTTGAGTAAATCGTCAAGGCATTCGACTTGATAAACAAGGCATTTGAATTGGTCTACAAGGTATTCGACTTGTTCAACAAGGTATTCGAGTAAATCAACAATGCATTCGACTTATTCAACAAGGTATTATTTGGTCAACAAGGCATACCACTTGTTCTACAAGGCATTTGACTTGGTTTAACAAGGCAATCGACTTGGTCAACAAGGCATTCGGGATTTTCTGCAAAGCACTGGACTTGTTCAACAAGGAATTCCTTGGTCTACAAGGCATTAGACTTGTTTAACAAGGCATTCGACTTGGTCAACAAGGCATTCGACTTGATCTACAAGGCATTCGACTTGATCTACAAGGCATTCGAGTAAATCAGTAAGGCATTCGACTTGGTTAACAAGGCATTAGACTTCTTTAACAAGGCAATAAACTTGGTGTGTAAGGCAATTGACTTGTTCACCAAGGCATTCGACTTGGTCAACAAGGCATTCGACTTATTCAACAATGCATTACTTGGTCAACAAGGCATTTACACTTGTTCGACAAGGAATTCTACTTGTTCGAAAGGCATTCGACTTGGTCAACAACGCATTCGACTTGGTCAACAAAGCATTCGGCTTGTTCTACAAGGCATTTAACTTGTTCAATAGGGCATTCGACTTGGTCAACAAGATATATGACTCCATCAACAAAGCATCCGACTTGTTCTACAAGGCACTCGACTTGATCAACAAGGCATTTGACTTGTTCAACAAGGCATTCCTTGGCTACAAACATAGACTGGTTCAACAAGGCATTCAACGTGACCTACAAGGTATTCGACTTGATAAACAATGCATTTGACTTGGTCTACAAGGCATTTAACTTGTTCAACATGGCATTCCAGTTGGTCAACAAGGCATTCGACTTATTCAACAAGCCATTCGACTTAACAAGGCATTCTACTTGGTCAACGAGGCTTTTGACTTGGTCTAACAAGACATTCAACCTGGTCAACAATGCATTTGACTCGGTCAACCAGGCATTCTGCATCTTCTACAAGGCACTCGACTTGGTCAACAAGGCATTTGACTTGTCAACCAGGCGTTTGACTTGTTCAACAAGGCATTCGACTTGGTCAACAAGGCATTTGACTTGTTCAACAAGGCATTCGACTTGGTCAACAAGGCATTTGACTTGTTCAACAAGGCATTCGACTTGGTCAACAAGGCATTTGACTTATTCAACAAGGCATTAGGTCAACAAGTCATTGGACTTGGTTTAACAAGGCATTCGACTTGGTCAACAAAGCATTACTTGGTCAACAAGGCATTAGACTTGTTCAACAAGGCATTTGACTTGGTTTAACAAGGCATTTGGCTTGGTCAATAAGGCATTTGATTCGGTCAACCGGGCATTCGGCATGTTCTACAGGCACTAGACTTGATCAACCAAGCATTTGACTTGGTCTAGAAGGCATTTGACTTGTTCAACAAGGCATTCGACTTATTTAACAAGGCATTACTTTGTCAAACAAGGCATTGGACTTGGTTTAACAAAGCATTCGTCTTGGTAAAAAACGCATTCGACTTAGTCAACAACGCATTCGACTCGGTCAATAAGGCATTCTACTTGGTCAATAAGGCATTCGACTTGGTCAACAAAGCATTTGGCTTGTTCTACAACACACTCGACTTGATCAACAAGGCATTTGACTTGTTCAACAAGGCATTCAACTTGGTCGACTAGGCATTAGACTTGTTCATCAAGGCATTCAACTTGATCAACAAGATATTCGAGTAAATCAACAAGGCATTTGACTTGATAAACAAGGCATTTGACTTGGTCTACAAGGCATTTGACTTGTTCAACAAAGCATTCGACTTGGTCCAATAGGCATTCGGCTTATTCAACAAGGCATTACTTGGTAAAATGGCATTCTACTTTTTTTTTTTTTTTTTTGGGAAAAGGTCACTAAAATAAAATGTGGAAAGATACAATGTTCAGCAGCAATAAGCTGCACCGCTCGGTAACATGCTACCTATAAACAACGCAAGCAATCCAATCGAGCAAGCAAACATCAAAAGCAAGCAAGCAGACTATAAGCAAGTGACTACGTGCTCGGCCACGCAATGCGCCAAACACGTCGAAGCGCACAAGACTGTAGCTGATACTTCCCTCCAAGGGTAGAGAGTCGTATACAGAGTGTAGTCTCGACGTCCGCAACGATATGAGTAGGAGGTCTTCGTCTTCCTTCCCGCCATCGTCGCTTGCGCTCGGCCCATAGGTGATAGACAAGCGATGCAAGCGCATGTCGGGGCCCCATCCATGCGAGGTGCTTGCCCCGCCACCTTTGAGCAGCCCAGTGAACCCCTTCGATCCAGTCCGTGTAAGGCCATCCAAAACGTAACTTTCCCTGCAAAGACTGTAGGCAATGTCTGGAAAATGAACACTCAAAGAAAAGATGTCGTGTTGTCTCTATAGCATGGCCATCATCACACAAGAGGCAAGCTGAACTTCCTGCTGCCGCGGCCACCCATGGCTTGTCCCTCGTCGCCAGGCGTTCCCTAATCGCCAGCCATAAAATGACTTCATGCCGTGGTATCGAGATAGGGCCTCCGAACAGGTTGGTCCAGAATGCAGGCGGAGAATGTTGGCGTATGCAATTTCTCGCGGAGTGAGTAGAGAAGACGCCATTGGGAGTCCCCCGCCATCGAATCGTGTCCATCTCACCGTGTTGAATGGGAGGTAGGAGACCAGCAAAATCCATGAACTCCACCGTTGTCTGTCCTGGCCAATGCCATCCCGACTCATCAATCACCGCGCTCAATCGTGAATCAAGTGGGAGGCCCATAACATATGGACCACGCGGGTACCGTTCCACCAGCGGAATCGTGAGTAGCCATGGGTCAGTCCAGAGGCGTGTATTCGCTCCATTCCCAATGCGGAACTCTAGAAGTGGCCGGATAATGGGTCTGAGCTTGAGGAGCTTCTTCCAGCTCCATGAGGTATTAGCCGTGGATCTGATGGTCCAGAAGGATGTGTTGTGCAGCCGCGTCCGTCGTATCCATGTGGCCCATATCGAAGACTCATCTCCCCTGAGAATGTTCCAAATAAGACGCATCATCAACGCCTTGTTCTCCACCTCAATCGATCTCAGGTCCCCCTTCGTCCCTTGGTGCGCATACGTCGGTCCATGCCACCTTCGCGCTAGATCCCTTCCACAAGAAAGCTCGAAGACGCTTCTCGATACTGCGGATGATTCCCTTGGGGAGTAAGAAGACTCCCGCCCAATACACATGGATAGCCATAAGGACCGATCGAATGAGCTGTACCCTCCCGGCATATGAGAGCGAGTGGCTGGTCCAAGAACCAAGCCGACGATCAATAGAACGTAATAGGGGGGCGCAATCATCGATAGTCAATCGCGATGTGATAAGGGGGACCCCCAGGTACCGCACAGGAAGAGACCCGATAGGGAAGCCCATAACAGCCTGGAGTGTACCCTTCAGTCGTTCTGCCCGTTTCGAGATAAACATCTCGCTTTTACTGGAGTTTGCCCGTAGCCCTGAAAGCGAAGCAAAAAGCTCGAGGCTGTCGCGGAAGATACTGACTGATTGAACGTCCGCTTGCGAAAAAAGAAGAAGATCATCGGCGAAGGTCAACATGAAGAGGGATGTGGCCTCGCATCGCCAATGGTA
Organism: Linderniella brevidens; assembly: GCA_004919715.1. Taxonomy (NCBI): domain Eukaryota; kingdom Viridiplantae; phylum Streptophyta; class Magnoliopsida; order Lamiales; family Linderniaceae; genus Linderniella; species Linderniella brevidens. The sequence goes on from SWDC01000010.1 coordinate 104,832, forward strand.
TCGGAAGCTGCTTCTAAGTTGGATGCGGGACGCTATGATTCCATGTAAAGCCTCCATCACCAACACAAAGAGATAAGGTGATATGGGGTCGCCTTGTCTGAGACCCCGCCGTCCTTTGAAGAAACCCTCCGGCCTACCGTTGATGTTGATGGAAAAATGCGTCGACGTGAGGCATGACCGGACCCACCCAATGAAGGTCGGGTGAAAGTGAAGTGCCTGAAGTGTGGCAAAGATAAAATCCCACTCAATCTTATCATATGCCTTGGCGAGGTCGACCTTAAGAGCCACCCGTTCAGGCAGCCCGGCTCTATTATATCCGTGACAAATATCTTGGGCTAAGAGAATGTTGTCGGAAATACGCCTTCCAGGGATGAATGTCGTCTGTGTAGGGTGGACAAGTTTCCCCAAGCTGTCTCGTAGCCGATTAGCAATGATCTTGGAGATGATCTTATAGAGAACATTGCAGCAGGCAATCGGTCGAAAATCCTTCGCCATGCGTGGATTATCCCCTTTTGGAATGAGGGTGATAAGGGTCGAATTCAGCTCCCCTAGGAGGCGTCCCGTCCGGAAGAAATCCCGGATGGCGAACGAGATATCCTCCCCGATGATGTGCCATGCTCGCTTGTAGAAAACCGCGGAGTACCCGTCTGGCCCTGGCGATTTGTTATCTCCCATTGCATGCAGCGCGTTGTTGATTTCCACATCAGTGACCGGCTGAACCATTGCCTCCGCGTCGGTTGTGCTGAGCGCTGCCCCGAAGTAAGGCGCGACATCAGAGGCGGATATTGGGGTTGTCCGCATGGATTGCCCGAGGAGTTCCGAGTAATATCGGACCAATTCAGCCCGCACTTGTGCACCACCCTCGAACGTGTTTCCCGCCTCATCCTCCAAGTGGAAGATACGATTTCCAACCCGCCGTGTGGCCACTTTCTTGAAGAAAAAAGAAGTGCATTGGTCACCGTCCTTGAGCCATGCCACTTTCGCCCGCTGAAGGAGTGCCGAATGCTCCAATTCGACCGCTTTGGCATACACAAGCCGACATTGCTTCTCCAAGATTAGTAATTGATCCTCCAATAGATAGTTTGCCGCCATGTCCTGAGCAATCTCTAAAAATTTGCGCGCCTCGAGCACGTTACGATTGAGATCACCCTTGTCTCGCCGTAGTTGTCGTAGTTCCCTCTTCATCGCTTTCAGTCTCTGGACGACTACATACATCGGGTATCCATTTGGTTGCAGACTCCAAGTTTCCGCCACGATAGGAAGAAAACGAGGATCCTGCGCCAAAAAATTATCAAAACGAAAAGAACTATTCCTCTCAGAAGCCCTAGCTGTAGTCACGAGGATGAGTGGAGAGTGGTCCGATGTAGCAGGGGTTGCGCAATGATAAGTAAGGTCCCCAAATCTAGAGAATCAAGAGGGGTTGCCAAGCATCCTATCGAGGCGTCGCCATACACCCGACGTGCCCCCTTGCTGGTTATACCACGTGTAGAGTTGCCCCGTGCATGGCAGGGTTGCGAGGTCCGATGTAGTCATGCATGCAATCATCTCCGGACAGCCCCCCGTGGCCGATCCTCCCCGCGCGTCCGTGTTTGCCATGATCGCGTTGAAATCCCCCATAACAAGCCATGGTGAGTTTGTTTACAGCTGTGAGGTCTCGATGAGATCCGTCCAAAGGTCGCGTCGGGACACTCTCTAATTATGACCATATGCGAATGTGATGAAGAAATCCTCACGCTCCGCAAGGATCGTCGCCTTACATTGAATGGTCTGAGTGGTGTACGCAAGAATTGTGACAGTAACTAGGCGGGCATCCCAGCCCACCCAGATACGAGATGCCGGCCCATTATCGTATTCAAAGAATCAACTCCAAGCCCTGGTAGAATGTGAAAGGGCAGCCGCATTCTGCTCGGAGACCCGTGTCTCGTACAGCCCGATAATCAACAGCTTATACTTAGTAATAATATCCCCCACTGCCCATCTGTGGTCTACCCTGTTAGACCACGTACATTACAAACGGCGATTGGGATCATGGGCACACGTCGAGAAGGGCTGCTTCAGGACCCTTAAGTGTGTTCGCCGTGTCCAAGTCGTCCAAGTCCGCAAGAACCTCGAATGGGTTAATGCTAGCTAGTACAATAGCTCCCTGCTGCGCGTTGACTGAACTTGTTGAACATCCATCTATAGGCTTCGGGTACTCCTGCAGCCGCGGCTCGTGATCTTGCTCCATGTTGGTGTGTGGAACAACAACCTCCTTGCCCTTGTCGGGATGACCGACTCTTCTCCATTCGCGCCGTGTGTGTGGGCCATTCTGGGGTTTCTTCGGCATCGTCGATGTGCGCTGCCCCGTGGATTGCCTCGGTCCCGTATTTGATCGTGGCTGTTGGGTTCGACGAGAGGGACATGTTCCCGCCCCGTGGGTCCATGCACCGCATAAAGAGCACTTCCGCGGCCTCCATTCGTACTCGACACGAACTGTAACCGCGCCGTCAGATCCTCCACCTTCACGTGGAATGCGAATATTGAAGCTTTCAAGAAAAGGCTCCTGGAGATTCTTTGATATGCATACCCGAGCGGAGTCAGTACGTTCCGCTGAAATCGTCATAGAATCTGCGAAGAGTGGCTTCTCGACGACGCTAGCGACAATGCCTAACCCCTCCTGTCTTCAAAACTCGCCCGGAACGTTACGCAATTTCACCCATAGCGGAACATGGGTGTGCTGAATTTTCTCGAGAGACATCCCCGTTCGCCAAGCCTCGAGAAAAATGGGTTGACCTTGCATGAGCCACGGTCCTCCTTCAAGAACCGCATTGGCTGCTGCCGCGGTTGCAAATCTGAATTTGAAAAAACCGTTGGCCGTTGCGGGTACCTCCAACAGTTCCTCCCAAATTGAACGGAAATGCCGTTCAACAAACGGGAAATATGGTTTTTTCCCCAGAAAATACCCTACGAGGGTATTGTCCCAATGTGCCGCATCCCTCTTTGCGACCTTCCATGATGGGCAGGCCTCCGCGACACCGTCCTTGAGAGTTGGGGCTGTATATGTCAAGGTATAGCGTGTAGGGCTTGGTTTGCGAGGTGCTTCTTCGTGCACCGTCCCGCGAGTTACCGCAGCAAACGATGGCTGAGGGTTTGCGTGCGGCGAGGTAGATACCTCCTTGTGCGTCGGCAATGGTGCCATGGTTTGCAGCCCATGAGGTACAGCCGGGTGAGTTATTGACGGCAAAACCCTAGGATTGATAACCCTAGGCCCATAAGTGGAAACCTGAGACGGCGAGATCCTAAACGTTGAAGCCCTAGTTCCTTCCGCCGCAGCCCTAGACGGCGAAACCCTGGGCGGCGACTCCTTGGGCCCATCAGCAACTCGGGACAGTGAAACCCTAGGCCCATCAGCATCGGCCCTAACCTCGTTCCTCGCAGCCGTCGTGGTCGGTGACTGCGGCTTCATCGTTGGATCATCTGACGCATCATCGTTGATCAAGGCCATGCCAGATGGCGGCGGTGGTGTGCCTGGGCGTATAGGGCGGTCATTTCCAATCCGTGGGTCACGTAGCGGGCCAATAATGTCCGGGTAGCGCCGTTGGCGGCGGGTCCACGGGCGCATAGGATTATTCCGTGTGTCCGGCCTGTATAACGATCCGCTAGCCATATGTGTCGACGGTGGTGGTTGCTGCTCCGGTGGAGCTCCATGAACGCGCCCAATTAGATCTTCGAACGCTGCCACATCAAATCGTTCGCTAAATCCGGGAATATTTTCTGAAAGCGAATTGTAGAGAATGGATCCAACCTCAGCCCAATCCGTCGTTGAGGATTCCATACAAGGCATTCTATTTTTGGGTGCCCGATCTTGGTGCAGATACATCGAACCAGGACGAGATATTCCCATATCTGCCCGAAGATATGCGAGGATCTTTACCATAATTGGGTTATTCTCTGCTTGCTGCTCCAGATGCGCCAAATCATCGCCGGAAATAGATGAATCCATAGCCCGATCTTGGTGCAGATACGTCGAACCTGGACGGGATATTCCCATATTTGCCTGAAGATATGCAAGGATCTTTACCAAAGTTGGATTATTCTCTGCTTGATGTTCCAGATGCGCCAAATCTTCGCCGGAAATAGATGGATCATGCAAAAACGTCGTCATCTCCGCCGATGCATCCATCGTCGGGTCGTGATCCTGAACCCGCGCCTTCAAAGATGCAAACGCCGATAATTGCGTGGCAAACTCCGGGTATGCAGAACGTATTCCATCAAGATCTGGTTGTTGCAAGCGTGGATCGCACGAATTAGAAGATGCCGAGAGCTTTGAACCATCCATTGAAGAAGAAGATGCCGAGAGCTTTCAACAAGACATTTGACTTGGTCAACCGTGCATTCGACATGTTCTACAGGCACTCGACTTGATCAACATGGCATTTGACTTGGTCTACAAGGCATTTGACTTGTTCAACAAGGCATTCGACTTGGTCAACAAGGCATTCGACTTGGTCAACAAGGCATTCGGCTTGGTCAACAAGGCATTCGACTTGGTCAACAAGGCATTCGACTTGGTCAACAAGGCATTCGACTTAGTCAACAACGCATTTGACTTGGTCAACAAAGCATTCGGCTTGTTCTACAAGCCACTCGACTTGGTCAACAAAGCATTCGGCTTGTTCTACAAGGCAATGGACGTGATTAACAAGGCATTTAACTTGTTCAACAAGGCAATCAACTTGGTCAACAAGGTATTTGACTCTGTCAACAAAGCATTTGACTGGTTCAACAAGGCATTCCTTGGTCAACAAGGTATTTGACTGGTTCAACAAGGCATTCCTTGGTCAACAAGGCGTTAGACTTGTTCAACAATGTATTAGACTTGTTAAACAAGGCATTACACTTGTTCAACAAGGCATTCGACTTGATCTACAAGGTATTTGAGTAAATCAACAAGGCATTTGAATTGGTCTACAAGGCATTCGACTTGTTCAACAAGGTATTCGAGTAAATCAAAAAGGCATTCGACTTATTCAACAAGGCATTATTTGGTGAACAAGGTATTCTACTTGTTCAACAAGGCATTTGACTTTGTTTAACAAGATAATCGACATGGTCAACAAGGCATTCGAGATGTTCTACAAGGCACTCGACTTTTTTCTACATGGAATTCCTTGGTCTACCAGGCATTACACTTGTTTAACAAGGCATTCGACTTGGTCAACAAGGCATTCGACTTGATCTACAAGGCATTTGATCTACAAGGCATTCGAGTAAATCAATAAGGCATTCGACTTGGTTAAGAAGGCATTAGACTTCTTTAACAAGGCGTTAGACTTGGTCTACAAGGCAACCGACTAGTTCAACACGGCATTCGACTTGGTCAACAAGGCATTTGACTTATTCAACAAGGCATTACTTGGTCAACAAGGTATTCTACTTGTTCGACAAGGCATTCGACTTGGTTTAACAAGGGATTCGACTTGATTTAACTAGGCATTCTACTTTTTCATCAAGACATTAAACTTGTTCAACAAGGCATTCGATTTGGTCAACAAAGCATTCTGCTTGTTATACAAGGCACTCGACATGATCAACAAGGCATTGGACTTCTTAAACAAGTCATTCCTTGGTCTATAAGGCAGTAGACTTGTTCAACAAGGCATTAGACTTGTTCAACAAGGGATTCGACTTGTTCAACAAGGCATTCCACTTGGTCAACAAGGCATTCGACTTATTCAACAAGGCATTACTTGGTTAACAAGGCTTTCTACTTGTTCAACAAGGCATTTGACTTTGTTTAAGAAGGCATTCGACTTGGTCAACAAGGCATTTGACTTGGTCAACGAGGCATTCGACATGTTCTACAAAGCACTCGACTTGATTAACAAGACATTTGACTTGGTCTACAAGGGGTTTGACTTGTTCAACAAGGCATTCGACTTGGTCAACAAGGTATTACTTGGTCAACAAGTCATTGGACTTGGTTTAACAAGGCATTCGACTCGGTCAACAAGGCATTTGACTTGGTCAACAAAGCATTCGGCTTGTTCTACAAGGCACTCGACTTGATCAACAAGGCATTTGATTTGTTCAACAAGGCATTGCGTGGTTTACATGGCATTAGACTTGTTGAACAAGACATTCGACTTGATCTACATGGTATTTGAGTAAATCAACAAGGCATTCGACTTGATAAACAAGACATACGACTTAATAAACAAGGCATTTGACTTGGTCGAAAAGGCATTCGACTTGTTCAACCAGGCATTCCACTTGGTTAACAAGGCATTCGACTTATTTAACAAGGCATTACGTGGTCAACAAAGCCTTCTACTTGTTCAACAAAGGCACTTGTCTTGGTTTAACAAGGCAATCGACTTGGTCAACAAGGCATTCGGGATGTTTTACACAGCAGTCGACTTGATCAACAAGTCACTCGATTTGTTCAACAAGGAATTCCATGGTCTACAAGGCATTAAACTTGTTCAAATTCAACTTGGTCAACAAGATATTAGACTTGATCTACGAGGCATTCGACGTGATCTACAAGGCATTCGAGTAAATCAATCAGGCATTCGACTTGTGTTAACAAGGCACTAGACTTGTTCTACAAGGCAAGCGACTTGTTCAACAAGGCAATGGACTTGGTCTACAAGGCATTCGACTTATTCAACAAGGCATTCCACTTGGTTAACAAGGCATTCGACTTATTCAACAAGGCATTACTTGGTTAACAAGGCATTCTACTTGTTCAACAAGGCAAGACTTGGTTTAACAAGGCATTCGACTTGGTCAACAAGGCATTTAACTTGGTCAACCGGGCATTCGGCATGTTCTACAAGGCACTCGACTTGATCAACAAGGCATTTGACTTGGTCTACAATGCATTTGACTTGTTTAACAAGGCATTCGACTTGGTCAACAAGACATTTTAGTTGTTCAGCAAGGCATTTGACTTGGTCTAAAAGGCATTCGACTTATTCAACAAGGCATTAATTGGTTAACAAGGCATTCTACTTGTTCAACAAGGCAATACTTGGTTAACAAGGCATTCCACTTGGTCAACAAGGCATTCCACTTGATCTACAAGGGATTCGACTTGATCTACATGACATTCGAGTAAATCAATAAGGCATTCGACTTGGTTAACAAGTTATTAGACTTCTTTAACAAGGCGTTAGACTTGGTCAACAAGGCATTCGACTTATTCAACAATGCATTACTTGGGCAACAAGTCATTGGAATTGGTTTAATAAAGCATTCGACTTGATCAACAAGGCATTCGACTTGGTCAACAAAGCATTCGGCTTGTTCTACAAGGGACTCGACTTGATCAACAACGCATTTAACTTGTTCAACAAGGCATTCGACATGGTCAACAAGGCATTTGACTTGGTCAACAAAGCATTCGACTTGTTCTACAAGGCACTCGACTTGATCAACAAGGCATTGGACTTGTTAAACAAGCCATTCCACTTTGTCAACAAGGCATTCGACTTAGGCATTACTTGGTGAACAAGGCATTTGACTTGGTTTAACAAGGCATTCGACTTGGTCAACAAGGCATTTGACTTGGTCAACGAAGCATTCGGCATGTTCTACAAAGCACTCGACTTGATTAACAAGACATTTGACTTGGTCTACAAGGGATTCGACTTGTTCAACAACGGATTCGACTTGGTCAATAAGGCATTCGACTTATTCAACAAGGCATTACTTGGTCAACAAGTCATTGGACTTGGTTGAAGAAGGCATTTGATTTGGTCATAAAGCATTCAGCTTGTTCTACAAGGCACTCGACTTGATCTACAAGGGATTTGACTTATTCAACAAGGCATTCCTTGGTCTAAATGTCATTAGACTTGTTCAACAAGGCATTCGACTTGATCTACAAGGTATTTGAGTAAATCAACAAGGCATTCGACTGTTAGGGATATGCCCTCGAATGCTATACGAGGATTGGATATGTATAGGGCATTAGCTTATTTATCATTCGATTGTCAATGTAATCAAACATTGTTTTGCGTATTAATAAAGGCATTATTCGTTTATTGATTATATGAGTTCTTTACTTAGCATCGGGTAAAGCAATAAATGAATAAATCCAAATGTGTCGAGTTGAGTCACTGTTCTCGATGGGTACGAGAGAGGAAGGCACCAGTGGACTCTTAACCTCGAACATAAAATGTCCATAAGCCTTAGGTTTCAGTTGGGTGCTGGAAAACCAATCATGGCTTATTTATCGATGATTTACCGTGTGCCGATATACCGCTTGGAAGCGGAAGTCATGACTTGTGATACGAGTCGAATCAAGGGATTGAATCGTTTCATGGACTCTGACTCGCAGGTCGTACGATCAAACATGGCTTATTACTCAAGGAGTGTCAATGATCGACGACAAAACTATAGTAGTCTGCTTGAACCTTAGACCGAAAGGGGTTTTGACGGAGTTGACTTTGAAGTCTTGACTATCACTGGTTTCGCTAGATCCGATTTGCTATTGCATGGGTCAGCGGGACAGATGCGGTCTTGATGGATATTTGTGATTGCCGGGCTTAGATCGCCGAGTACGGATTCACAGTCTCGCAAGTAATCGAGACAAGTGTCCTATGAGAATGACGACGGGAAATTACAAAATCCTTGGCCAAGGTATTAAACTAACTCATGTTAGACATGGAGGGTAGTTTGGTAATTTGCCTCGTGTCATTTTATCATAGTATCGAGTTTAGTGAGTTTGACAAATACCATGGCTCTCACTCGATCGGGACACAGCTGAAGGGTTTGTACGTAGTACTATAATCTATAGTTAGGTTCTAGAATGAGACTAGTTCGAAATTCGTGCTCAAGTCGGGATATGTCCGGTACTGCGGGATTGGCTAGGCACCTACCGGACTCTTGGATTCCTCCCTTGCCGATTGAGTCGAACCTAGAGAGTCGGGCTTAAAAAGGATCATCAATGTGTACCGAGAAGGAAAGATTGTGTTTTGGGCCTTAACGGGCCTCGGGTCGTTATGCCACGCCTTTTTGGGCCTCGGGGTCATTAAGTGGACCGAAGTCGGACTTCATATGAAACTAACTTTAAGACTTAGGCTTGGCTAAGTGCTTAGAAAGACTTGAGGGAAGAATTGGAATTCAACCCTAAGCCGAGAAATTCGAAAAATGCCTTAAAGGGTATTTTCGTAATTTACAAATATGGTAATAAAAATTTGGAATATTATTTATTAAAACTAAAATTCGAATTTATATTTTATATAAATTTCGAAATTTATTTACCATATTTGAAGATATTTTAATATCTTAGTTAGTTTTCTATTTATAGTATGTTCCTTTAATAGAATTTTGAATTCAATTAGGAGAGATATTTTTAGGGCTGAAAATTTCATCCTCCCCTACTATAAATAAGGGTGAGACCCTCGTCAAAGAAAAAAAAAACAAGAGAAGAGAATCGACGCGAAATTTCTCGACCCGAGAATCGAAACACGAACACACAAATGCAAACCACTCTCCCGAGCGACGGATCAATTCTCTCTAGCCATCTTCGGAGAATCGAAACCGTGGTACACTGCGAGGTCGGGGTTACGATCTAGACGATACCCAACACGACCGCGGCCGACGACGCAATCGACGAGGAGCTGCCACTCGCTTCAAAGGTAATCTCTCACGGGTATGACCCGCCCTATTACGTGTTAACGTGATTAGAGTTTTCGATCCAAGCTGCGAAGGAACCCGAAAAAAAATTTATTCCGCACCGTATCCCGGGGCGTTGCATCTCGGGTACAACCGGGTACCTTTCCCAACAGTCGAATGCCTTGTAGAACATGTGCAATGCCTTGTTGACCAAGTCAAATATCTTGTTAAACCAAGTCAAATGCCTTGTTGATCAAGTAGAATGCCTTGTTGACCAAGTAATGCTTTGTTGAATAAGTTGAATGCGTTGTAGACCAAGTCGAATGCCTTGTAGACCAAGTCAAATGCCTTGTTAAAGAAGTCGAATGCGTTGTTGATTTACACGATTGCCTTTTAGATAAGTCGAATGCCTTATTGATCAAGTGGAATGCCTTGTTGACTAAGTTGAATGCCTTGTAGAACAAGTAGAATGCCTTGTTGACCAAGTAAATGCCTTGTTAAATTAATCGAATGCTTGTTGACCAAGTCGAATGCCTTGCAGACCAAGTCAAATGCATTGTTAAAGAAGTCTAATACCTTGTTAACCAAGTCGAATGCCTTGTTTATTTACTCGAATGCCTTGTTGACTTGTAGATCAAGGAATGCCTTGTTTAAAAGTCAAGTGCCATATTGATCAAGTCGATTGCGTTGTAAAACAAGTCAAATGCCCTGCTGACCAAGTCGAATGCCTTGTAGAACATGTGCAATGCCTTGTTGCCCAAGTCAAATATCTAGTTAAACCAAGTCAAATGTCTTGTTGACCATGTAGAATGCCTTGTTGACCAAATAATGCCTTGTTGAATAAGTTGAATGCCTTGTTGACCAAGTCGAATGCCTTGCAGACCAAGACAAATGCCTTGTTAAAGAAGTCTAATGGCTTGTTAACCAAGACGAATGCCTTGTTGATTTACTCAAATACCTTGTAGATCAAGTTGAATGCCGTGTTGAACAAGTCTAATGCCTTGTAGACCAAAGAATTGAACAAGTCAAATACCTCGTTGATCAAGTCGAGTGCCTTGTAGAACAAGCCGAATGCTTTGTTGTCCAAGTCAAATGCATTGTTGACAAAGTCAAATACCTTGTTGACCAAGTCGAAAGCCTTGTTGACCAAGTCGAATGCCTTGTTGACCAAGTCGTTACCTTGTTGACCAAGTCGAATGCCTTGTTGACCAAGTCGTTACCTTGTTGACCAAGTCGAATGCTTTGTTAAACCAAGTCCAATTCTTTGTCGACCAAGTAATGCCTTGTTGAATAAGTCGAAAGCTTTATTCAACAAGTCGAATGCCTTGTTGTACAAGTCAAATGCCTTGTTGATCAAGTCGAGTACCTTGTAGAACATGCCGAATGCCTGGTTGACCAAGTCAAATACCTTGTTGACCAAGTTGAATGCCTTGTTAAACCACGTCAAATGCCTTGTTGAACAAGTACATTGCATTGTTGAATAAGTCGAATGCGTTGTAGACCAAGTCGAATGCCTTGTTGAACAAGTCAAATGCCTTGTAGACCAAAGAATTCAACAAGTCAAATGCCTTGTTGATCAAGTCGAGTGCCTTGTAGAACAAGTCGAATGCTTTGTTGACAAAGTCAAATGCCTTATTGACCAAGTCAAAAAGGCCTTGTTGACCAAGTCGAATGCCTTGTTGACCAATACCTTGTTGACTAACTTGAATGCCTTGTTAAACCAAGTCCAATGCCTTGTCGACCAAGTAATGCATTTTTTAATAAGTCAAAAGCCTTGTTGAACAAGTCAAATGCCTTGTTGATCAAGTCGAGTGCCTTGTAGAACATGCCGAATGCCTGGTTGACCATGTCAAATGCCTTGTTGACCAAGTTGAATGCCTTGTTAAACCAAGTCAAATGCCTTGTTGAACTAGTAGATAGCCTTGTTGAAAAAGTAGAATGCCTTGTTAACCAAGTAATGCCTTGTTGAATAAGGCGAGAGCCTTTTTGACCAAGTGGAATGCCTTGTTGAACAAGTCAAATGCCTTGTTTATCAAGTCGAATGACTTATAGAACAAGTAGAATGCCTTGTTGACCAAGTCAAATACCTTGTTAAACCAAGTCAAATGCCTTGTTGAACAATTGAAATATCTTGTTGACCAAGTAATGCGTTTTTGAACAAGTCGAGTGCCTTGTTGATCAAGTCGAGTGCCTTGTAGAACAAGCCGAATGCTTTGTTTACCAAGTCAATGTCATGTTGACCAAGTCAAATGCCTTGTTGACCAAGTCGAATGCCTTATTAAACAAAATTCAATGCCTTGTTGACCAAGTAATGCCTTGTTGAATAAGTCAAATGCCTTGTTGACCAAGTTGAATGCCTTGTTGACCAAGTCAAATGCCTTGGTGACGAAGTCGAATGCCTTATTAACAAGTCGAATGGCTTGTTGACCAAGTCGAATGCCTTGTTGACCCCTTGTTGACTAAGACCAATGCCTTGTTGAACAAGTCAAATGCCTTGTAGACCAAGTCAAATGCCTTTTGATTTACTAGAATGCCTTGTAGATCAAGTCGAATGCCTTGTTAAGGAAGTCGAATGCCTTGTAGATCAAGTCGAATACCTTGTTGACAAAGTTGAATGCCTTGTTGACCGTAATGCCACGGTGAACAAGTCGAGTGCCTTATAGAACATGCCGAATGCCTTGTTGACCAAGTCGAATGCCTTGTTAAACATAGTCAAATGCCTGTTGAACAAGTAGAATGCCTTGTTGACCAAGTAATACCTTGTTGAATATGTCGAATGCCTTTTTGACCAAGTGGAATGTCTAGTAGACCTAGTCAAATGCCTTGTTTATCAAGTTGAATGCCTTGTTTATCAATTCGAATGCCTTGTTGATTTACACAAATACGTTGTAGATCAAGTTGAATGTCTTGTTGAACAAGTCTAACGCCTTGACCAAGAAATTGAACAAGTCAAATACCTTGTTGATCAAGTCGAGTGCGTTGTAGAACAAGCCGAATGCTTTGTTGACCAAGTCAAATGCATTGTTGGCAGAGTCGAATGCCTTGTTGGCCAAGTCGAATGCCTTGTTGACCAAGTCAAATGCCTTGTTGACCAAGTCGAATGCCTTGTTCACCAAGTCGTTACCTTGTTGACCAAGTCGAATGCCTTGTTAAACCAAGTCCAATTCTTTGTCGACCAAGTAATGCCTTTGTGAATAAGTCGAATGCTTTATTCAACAAGTCGAATGCCTTGTTGTACAAGTCAAATGCCTTGTTGATCAAGTCGAGTACCTTGTAGAACATGCCGAATGCCTGGTTGACCAAGTTGAATGCCTTGTTAAACCACGTCAAATGCCTTGTTGAACAAGTAGAATGCATTGTTGAATAAGTCGAATGCGTTGTAGACCAAGTCGAATGCCTTGTTGAACAAGTGAAATGCCTTGTAGACCAAAGAATTCAACAAGTCAAATGCTTTGTTGATCAAGTCGAGTGCCTTGTAGAACAAGTCGAATGCTTTGTTGACCAAGTCAAATGCCTTATTGACCAAGTCAAAAAGGCCTTGTTGACCAAGTCGAATGCCTTGTTGACCAATACCTTGTTGACTAACTTGAATGCCTTTTTAAACCAAGTCCAATGTCTTGTCGACCAAGTAATGCATTTTTTAATAAGTCAAAAGCCTTGTTGAACAAGTCAAATGCCTTGTTGATCAAGTCGAGTGCCTTGTAGAACATGTCAAATGCCTGGTTGACCAAGTCAAATGCCTTGTTGACCAAGTTGAATGCCTTGTTAAACCAAGTCAAATGCCTTGTTGAACTAGTAGATAGCCTTGTTGAACAAGTAGAATGCCTTGTTAACCAAGTAATGCCTTGTTGAATAAGTCGAGAGCCTTTTTGACCAAGTGGAATGCCTTGTTGAACAAGTCAAATGCCTTGTTTATCAAGTCGAATGACTTATAGAACAAGTAGAATGCCTTGTTGACCAAGTCAAATACCTTGTTAAACCAAGTCAAATGCCTTGTTGAACAATTGAAATATCTTGTTGACCAAGTAATGCGTTTTTGAACAAGTCGAGTGCCTTGTTGATCAAGTCGAGTGCCTTGTAGAACAAGCCGAATGCTTTGTTTACCAAGTCAATGTCATGTTGACCAAGTCAAATGCCTATTGACCAAGTCGAATGCCTTATTAAACAAAATTCAATGCCTTGTTGACCAAGTAATGCCTTGTTCAATAAGTCAAATGCCTTGTTGACCAAGTTGAATGCCTTGTTGACCAAGTCGAATGCCTTGTTAAACCAAGTCAATTGCCTTGTTGACCAAGTAATGCCTTGTTGACTAAGACCAATGGCTTGTTGAACAAGTCAAATGCCTTGTAGACCAAGTCAAATGCCTTTTGATTTACTAGAATGCCTTGTAGATCAAGTCGAATGCCTTGTTAAAGAAGTCGAATGCCTTGTAGATCAAGTCGAATACCTTGTTGACAAAGTTGAATGCCTTGTTGACCGTAATGCCATGGTGAATAGGTCGAGTGCCTTATAGAACATGCCGAATGCCTTGTTGACCAAGTCGAATGCCTTGTTAAACATAGTCAAATGCCTGTTGAACAAGTAGAATGCCTTGTTGACCAAGTAATACCTTGTTGAATATGTCGAATGCCTTTTTGACCAAGTGGAATGTCTTGTAGACCTAGTCAAATGCCTTGTTTATCAAGTCGAATGCCTTGTTTATCAATTCGAAAGCCTTGTTAATTTACACAAATACCTTGTAGATCAAGTTGAATGTCTTGTTGAACATGTCTAACGCCTTGTAGACCAAGAAATTGAACAAGTCAAATACCCTTTTGATCAAGTCGAGTGCGTTGTAGAACAAGCCGAATGCTTTGTTGACCAAGTCAAATGCATTGTTGGCAGAGTCGAATGCCTTGTTGGCCAAGTCAAATGCCTTGTTGCCCAAGTCGAATGCCTTGTTGACCAAGTCGAATGCCTTGTTGACCAAGTCGTTACCTTGGTTAGCAAGTCGAATGCCTTGTTAAACCAAGTCCAATTCTTTGTCGACCAAGTAATGCCTTGTTGAATAAGTCGAAAGCTTTATTCAACAAGTCGAATGCCTTGTTGTACAAGTCAAATGCCTTGTTGATCAAGTCGAGTACCTTGTAGAACATGCCGAATGCCTGGTTGACCAAGTCAAATGCCTTGTTGACCAAGTTGAATACCTTGTTAAACCACGTCAAATGCCTTGTTGAACAAGTAGAATGCATTGTTGAATAAGTCGAATGCGTTGTAGACCAAGTCGAATGCCTTGTTGAACAAGTCAAATGCCTTGTAGACCAAAGAATTCAACAAGTCAAATGCCTTGTTGATCAAGTCGAGTGCCTTGTAGAACAAGTCGAATGCTTTGTTGACCAAGTCAAATGCCTTATTGACCAAGTCAAAAAGGCCTTGTTGACCAAGTCGAATGCCTTGTTGACCAATACCTTGTTGACTAACTTGAATGCCTTGTTAAACCAAGTCCAATGCCTTGTCGACCAAGTAATGCATTTTTTAATAAGTCAAAAGCATTGTTGAACAAGTCAAATGTCTTGTTGATCAAGTCGAGTGCCTTGTAGAACATGCCGAATGCCTGGTTGACCAAGTCAAATGCCTTGTTGACCAAGTTGAATGCCTTGTTAAACCAAGTCAAATGCCTTGTTGAACTAGGAGATAGCCTTGTTGAACAAGTAGAATGCCTTGTTAACCAAGTAATGCCTTGTTGAATAAGTCGAGAGCCTTTTTGATCAAGTGGAATGCCTTGTTGAACAAGTCAAATGCCTTGTTTATCAAGTCGAATGACTTATAGAACAAGTAGAATGCCTTGTTGACCAAGTCAAATACCTTGTTAAACCAAGTCAAATGCCTTGTTGAACAATTGAAATATCTTGTTGACCAAGTAATGCATTTTTGAACAAGTCGAGTGCCTTGTTGATCAAGTCGAGTGCCTTGTAGAACAAGCCGAATGCTTTGTTTACCAAGTCAATGTCATGTTGACCAAGTCAAATGCCTTGTTGACCAAGTCGAATGCCTTATTAAACAAAATTCAATGCCTTGTTGACCAAGTAATGCCTTGTTGAATAAGTCAAATGCCTTGTTGACCAAGTTGAATGCCTTGTTGACCAAGTCAAATGCCTTGGTGACGAAGTCGAATTCTTTATTAACAAGTCGAATGGCTTGTTGACCAAGTCGAATACCTTGTTAAACCAAGTCAATTGCCTTGTTGACCAAGTAATGCCTTGTTGACTAAGACCAATGCCTTGCTGAACAAGTCAAATGCCTTGTAGACCAAGTCAAATGCCTTTTGATTTACTAGAATGCCTTGTAGATCAAGTCGAATGCCTTGTTAAAGAAGTCGAATGCCTTGTAGATCAAGTCGAATACCTTGTTGACAAAGTTGAATGCCTTGTTGACCGTAATGCCACGGTGAACATGCCGAATGCCTTATAGAACATGCCGAATGCCTTGTTGACCAAGTCGAATGCCTTGTTAAACATAGTGAAATGCCTGTTGAACAAGTAGAATGCCTTGTTGACCAAGTAATACCTTGTTGAATATGTCGAATGCCTTTTTGACCAAGTGGAATGTCTTGTAGACCTAGTCAAATGCCTTGTTTATCAAGTCGAATGCCTTGTTTATCAATTCGAATGCCTTGTTGATTTACACAAATACCTTGTAGATCAAGTTGAATGTCTTGTTGAACAAGTCTAACGCCTTGTAGACCAAGAAATTGAACAAGTCAAATACCTTGTTGATCAAGTCGAGTGCGTTGTAGAACAAGCCGAATGCTTTGTTGACCAAGTCAAATGCATTGTTGGCAGAGTCGAATGCCTTGTTGGCCAAGTCGAATGCCTTGTTGACCTAGTCGAATGCCTTGTTGACCTAGTCGAATGCCTTGTTGACCAAGTCGAATGCCTTGTTGACCAAGTCGTTACCTTGTTGACCAAGTCGAATGCCTTGTTAAACCAAGTCCAATTCTTTGTCGACCAAGTAATGCCTTGTTGAATAAGTCGAAAGCCTTGTTGAAAAAGTCGAATGCCTTGTTGATCCAGTCGAGTACCTTGTAGAACATGCCGAATGCCTGGTTGACTAAGTCATACATCGAACCACTCACCACTCATCCTCGCGACTTCAGGTAGGGCTTCTGAGAGGAATAATTCTTTTCGTTTTGATAATTTTTTGGCGCAGGATCCTCGTTTTCTTTCTATCGTGGCGAAAACTTGGAGTCTGCAAGCAAATGGATACCCGATGTATGTAGTCGTCCAGAGACTGAAAGCGATGAAGAGGGAACTACGACAACTACGGCGAGACAAGGGTGATCTCAATCGTAACGTGCTCGAGGCGCGCAAATTTCTAGAGATTGCTCAGGACATGGCAACAAACTATCCATTGGAGGATCAATTACTAATCTTGGAGAAGCAATGTCGGCTTGTGTATGCCAAAGCGGTCGAATTGGAGCATTCGGCACTCCTTCAGCGGGCGAAAGTGGCATGGCTCAAGGACGGTGACCAATGCACTTCTTTTTTCTTCAAGAAAGTGGCCACACGGCGGGTTGGAAATCGTATCTTCCACT
The DNA here is from genome assembly GCA_004919715.1 of Linderniella brevidens. Classification (NCBI taxonomy): domain Eukaryota; kingdom Viridiplantae; phylum Streptophyta; class Magnoliopsida; order Lamiales; family Linderniaceae; genus Linderniella; species Linderniella brevidens. Next base: position 122,011 of record SWDC01000010.1, read on the forward strand.
TGGAGGATGAGGCGGGAAACACGTTCGAGGGTGGTGCACAAGTGCGGGCTGAATTGGTCCGATATTACTCGGAACTTCTCGGGCAATCCATGCGGACAACCCCAATATCCGCCTCGGACGTCGCGCCTTACTTCGGGGCAGCGCTCAGCACAACCGACGCGGAGGCAATGGTTCAGCCGGTCACTGATGTGGAAATCAACAACGCGCTGCATGCAATGGGAGATAACAAATCGCCAGGGCCAGACGGGTACTCCGCGGTTTTCTACAAGCGGGCATGGCACATCATCGGGGAGGATATCTCGTTCGCCATCCGGGATTTCTTCCGGACGGGATGCCTCCTAGAGGAGCTGAATTCGACCCTTATCACCCTCATTCCAAAAGGGGATAATCCACGCATGGCGAAGGATTTTCGACCGATTGCCTGCTGCATCGTTCTCTATAAGATCATCTCCAAGATCATTGCTAATCGGCTACGAGACAGCTTGGGGAAACTTGTCCACCATACATAGACGGCATTCATCCCTGGAAGGCGTATTTCCGACAACATTCTCTTAGCCCAAGAGATTTGTCACGGATACAATAGAGCCGGCTGCCTGAACGGGTGGCTCTTAAGGTCGACCTCGCCAAGGCATATGATAAGATTGAGTGGGATTGTATCTTTGCCACACTTCAGGCACTTCACTTTCACCCGACCTTCATTGGGTGGGTCCGGTCATGCCTCACGCCGACGCATTTTTCCATCAACATCAACGGTAGGCCGGAGGGTTTCTTCAAAGGACGGCGGGGTCTCAGACAAGGCGACCCCATATCACCTTATCTCTTTGTGTTGGTGATGGAGGCTTTACATGGAATCATAGCGTCCCGCTTCAACCTTAGCAGCAGCTTCCGATACCATTGGCGATGCGAGGCCACATCCCTCTTCATGTTGACCTTCGCCGATGATCTTCTTCTTTTCTCGCAGGCGGACGTTCAATCAGTCAGTATCTTCCGCGACAGCCTCGAGCTTTTTGCTTCGCTTTCAGGGCTACGGGCAAACTCCAGTAAAAGCGAGATGTTTATCTCGAAATGGGCAGAACGACTTAAGGGTACACTCCAGGCTGTTATGGGCTTCCCTATTGGGTCTCTTCCTGTGCGGTACCTGGGGGTCCCCCTTATCACATCGTGATTGACTATCGATGATTGCGCCCCCTTATTACGTTCTATTGATCGTCGGCTTGGTTCTTGGACCAACCACTCGCTCTCATACGCCGGGAGGGTACAGCTCATTCGATCGGTCCTTATGACTATCCATGTGTATTGGGCGGGAGTCTTCTTACTCCCCAAGGGAATCATCCGCAGTATCGAGAAGCGTCTTCGAGCTTTCTTGTGGAAGGGATCTAGCGCGAAGGTGGCATGGACCGACGTATGCGCACCAAGGGACGAAGGGGGACTTGGACTGAGATCGATTGAGGTGGAGAACAAGGCGCTGATGATGCGTCTTATTTGGAACATTCTCAGGGGAGATGAGTCTTCGATATGGGCCACATGGATACGACGGACGCGGCTGCACAACACATCCTTCTGGACCATCAGATCCACGGCTAATACCTCATGGAGCTGGAAGAAGCTCCTCAAGCTCAGACCCATCATCCGGCCACTTCTAGAGTTCCGCATTGGGAATGGAGCGAATACACGCCTCTGGACTGACCCATGGCTACTCACGATTCCGCTGGTGGAACGGTACCCGCGTGGTCCATCTGTTATGGGCCTCCCACTTGATTCACGATTGAGCGCGGTGATTGATGAGTCGGGATGGCATTGGCCAGGACAGACAACAGTGGAGTTCATGGATTTTGCTGGTCTCCTACCTCCCATTCAACACGGTGAGATGGACACGATTCGATGGCGGGGGACTCCCAATGGCGTCTTCTCTACTCACTCCGCGAGAAATTGCATACGCCAACATTCTCCGCCTGCATTCTGGACCAACCTGTTTGGAGGCCCTATCTCGATACCACGGCATGAAGTCATTCTATGGCTGGCGATTAGGGAACGCCTGGCAACGAGGGACAAGCCATGGGTGGCCGCGGCAGCAGGAAGTTCAGCTTGCCTCTTGTGTGATGATGGCCATGCTATAGAGACAACACGGCATCTTTTCTTTGAGTGTTCATTTTCCAGACATTGCCTACAGTCTTTGCAGGGAAAGTTACGTTTTGGATGGCCTTACACGGACTGGATCGAAGGGGTTCACTGGGCTGCTCAAAGGTGGCGGGGCAAGCACCTCGCATGGATGGGGCCCCGACATGCGCTTGCAACGCTTGTCTATCACCTATGGGCCGAGCGCAACCTACGATGGCGGGAAGGAAGACGAAGACCTCCTACTCATATCGTTGCGGACGTCGAGACTACACTCTGTATACGGCTCTCTACCCTTGGAGGGAAGTATCAGCTACAGTCCTGTGCGCTTCGACGTGTTTGGCGCATTGCGTGGCCGAGCACGTAGTCACTTGCTTACAGTCTGCTTGCTTACTTTTGATGTTTGCTTGCTCGATTGGATTGCTTGCGTTGATTATAGGTAGCATGTTACCGAGCGGTGCAGCTTATTGCTGCTGAACATTGTATCTTTCCACATTTTATTTTAATGACCTTTTCCCAAAAAAAAAATAAAAATAACTAAGTCAAATGCCTTGTTGACCAAGTTGAATGCCTTTTTTTTTGGTAAAAATTTCCCGAAAATAAAAACCGAATGTAAACAGAAAAGCGCCCATGGGAATAAAACCCATGCCGCAGAGAACCGGTAACAAGTTACCGGGAAGCAAACAATCAAGTCAACACAATCGACAACAGCAGCCGACACATCCAAGCAAAAAGCCACAGTTCAAACCAAAAGCAGACTACCATGCAATGTGCCAGAGGCTCTTGAGCGAGGCGGCCTGCAGAGTGAAGCGGGAGGCAGCCTGACTCAGTCTCAAGCACGCGATCCCTAAGACCAAACTCACAATTCGCTCCGGAGAGCAACGAGTCTGATCCCGCCAACGCCTATTCCTCTCTTGCCAGATATGGTAGACCAGAGAGGCGAGAAGATGACGGGAGATCTCATGATGAAGATGATGACTCCTCCAATGAGCAGCGGCCCACTCGATCCCGTGGATCCAATCCCGATGCGGCCACCTCCAGTGGGTCTTCTTTCTCAGCAAGAGAATGCATCTCCTGGAGAAAGAACACTCGAAGAAGAGGTGACGGACCGTCTCAGTGCTCTGAGACTCACACAAAGAGAGCAAGCATCCGAACCCGAACGAGCCATCACCCATGCACGGTCCCTAGTCGCCAACCTGTCACGAATAGCAAGCCACAGAAGAAATTCATGTCTAGGGACCCGAAAAGGGCCCCCAAACAGAGAAGCCCAAGCAATCCTCGGAGAGTGGGTCCGGATAGCCTCACGAGCACTCCGAACAGAGAACTTCCCATCCGGAGCCACCTTCCAACAAATGGAGTCAGCAGCAGAGGGGTCCACAGAAGGAAGAAGGGGCTGAAGCAGAAGAAACTCCACCGACTGCTGGGCAGGCCAGGTCCATCCAGCATTCGTCACAACAGCAGAGAGCCGGGAATCCAAAGGGAGACCCATAACCAAAGTATCAGAGTATCAGACAGCCAAGGGTCCTTCCAGAGCCAAAGAGAGTTCCCATTTCCAATACGAAAGGAGATAAGGGAACGGAAAGAAACTCTGAGGTGGAGCAGCTTACGCCAGCTCCAAGCATCCGAGGAGGTGGGCTGAACATCCCAGAAAGAGCGATCCCTGAGTTTAGTGGTGTAAAGCCACTGAACCCAAATCGAGTCAGGATCACGAGAGACAATGCTCCAGAGGTGATGGAAGAGGAGAGCCCGATTGTCGCTCAAGAGAGAACGAACGCCAAGGCCTCCTTCTTCCACCAGCTTGCAGACGTCCTCCCAAGCCATCTTAGCAGGAGATCCATACCACAGAAACCTCCGAAAGCGAGACTCCAAGGCCTTAACCACCCCTTTCGGGAGGAGGAAAACCCCAGCCCAATAAGCCTGCATGGCAGAGAGGACAGACATAATGAGCTGCAGCCGACCGGCATACGAGAGGAACCGGTTCAGCCAGGATCCGAGCCGTCCATCCACAGACTGAAGCAGAGGGGTGCAGTCCTCAAGTCTGAGCCGGGAGTGGATCAAAGGAACTCCAAGGTAGCGGACAGGGAGCTGGCCACGGGAGAAGCCCATGATACTCAGAAGCTGTCCCGAAAGAGGCTCAGCCCTCCTGGAAAGAAACATCTCACTCTTAGCCGGGTTAGGGAGGAGACCCGACAAAGAGCCGAAGGTATCGAGAGCATCACGGAGGGTCCGAACAGAGCAGGCATCAGCGTGACAGAAAAGCAGCAGATCGTCAGCAAAAGACAGCATGGCCAGCTTACTCGTCTCACATCTCCAATGGTAACGGAATCCGGGAGAGGACTGGATACGGGATGAAAGAATCCCATGAAGCACCTCCATCACCAAAACGAACAGGTAAGGAGAGAGGGGGTCGCCTTGGCGGAGACCCCGCTTACCCGCAAAGAAACCTTCCGGCATTCCGTTGATGCAAACGGAGAAGGCAGTCGTAGTGATGCATTCCTTGATCCACTGAATGAAGAGAGGGTGGAACCGCATGGCCTGAAGAATTGCGATAACAAAGCTCCAATCCACCTTATCAAATGCCTTCGCGAGATCGACCTTGATGGCAGAACGGGGGGGGGGAGACACTGGTTCTGATAGCCCCTGCAAATCTCCTGAGCTAACAGAATGTTATCCCTGATGCGCCTGCCCGGGATGAAAGCCGTCTGTACCGGATGAACGAGGCCAGGAAGGACAGATCTGAGCCGATTGGCCAAAATCTTGGCAATGACCTTATACAGGACATTGCAGCAAGAGATTGGCCTAAAGTCGGAAGCACGTCTAGAAGTAGTCCCCTTAGGGATGAGGCTGATGAGAGTACTGTTGACGCCCCGAAGAAGATGACCCGTCCGTAAGAAGTCCTCCACAGCACGAGTGACATCAGCACCCAAGATCCCCCACGACGCCTTGAAGAAGGCAGCCGTATAGCCATCAGGGCCAGGGGCCTTTTCGTCATCCATAGCGAAAATAACGTCACGGATCTCCGCGTCAGAAACTCTCGAGATCATCCCATCCGCCTGATCCCGTGACAAGGTATGCGTGATGAAGCCCTCCACGTCATCAGCACACACAGGAGTAGATCTACCGCACTGGCCCAGAAGATCCTGGTAGAAGCGAATCAGCTCGTCTCGAATTGGGCCGGACCCCTCAATCAACTGGCCATCCGCATCCTCAAGAGAGAGGATATGATTACCACATCGTCTAATCGCCACCTTCTTAAAAAAGAAGGAGGAGCACTGATCGCCATCCTTGAGCCAGGCAAGCTTGGCTCTCTGGGCAAGGTAAGAGTGCTCCATCTCCACAGCACGAGAGAAGATCATCCGGCAGATACGCTCGAACTCGTGAAAGAGAGGCTCGTCAGGGTATCGGTCCGTGAAAGATTGGCTGAGATCCAGAAACTCCCTAGCCTCCAACACGTTCCGACTCAAATCGCCCTTAGCACGCCGAAGCTCCTTCAAACGGGGCTTAAGCAACTTCAGACGGCTAACAAGCAAAAACATGGGAAAACCAAGTTGAATGCCTTGTTAAACCACGTCAAATGCCTTGTTAAACAAGTATAATGCCTTGTTGAATAAGTCGAATGCATTGTAGACCAAGTCGAATGCCTTGTTGAACAAGTCAAATGCCTTGTAGACCAAGGAATTGAACAAGTCAAATGCCTTGTTAATCAAGTCGTGTGCTTCGTAGAACAAGTCGAATGCTTTGTTGACCAAGTCAAATGCCTTATTGACCAAGTCAAAAAGGCCTTGTTGACCAAGTCGAATACCTTGTTGACCAATACCTTGTTAACTAACTCGAATGCCTTGTTCCAAGTCCAATGCCTTGTCGACCAAGTAATGCATTGTTGAATAAGTTGACAGCCTTGTTGAACAAGTCAAATGCCATGTTAATCAAGTCGAGTGCGTTGTAGAACATGTCGAATGCCTGGTTGACCAAGTCAAATTTCTTGTTGACCAAGTTGAATGCCTTGTTAAACCAAGTCAAATGCCTTGTCGAACAAGTAGAATGCCTTGTTAAAGTAATGCCTTGTTGAATAAGTCGAGAGCCTTTTTAACCAAGTGGAATGCCTTGTTGAACAAGTCAAATGCCTTGTACACCAAGTCAAATGCCTTGTTTATCAAGGCGAATGCCTTCTTGACCAAGTCAAATACCTTGTTAAACAAAGTCAAATGAATTGTTGAACAATTAAAATATATTGTTGACCAAGTAATGCGTTGTTGAACAAATCGAGTACCTTGTTGATCAAGTTGAGTGACTTCATAGAACAAGCCGAATGCTTTGTTGACTAATTCAATGACATGTTGACCAAGTCGATGCCTTGTTGACCATGTCGAATGCCTTATTAAACCACATTCAATGCCTTGTTGACCAAGTAATGCCTTGTTGAATAAGTCAAACACCTTGTTGACCAAGTTGAATGCCTTGTTGACGAAGTCGAATGCCTTGTTAACCAAGTCGAATGGCTTGTTGACCCAATCGAATGGCTTGTTAAACCAAGTCAATTGCCTTGTTGACCAAGTAATGCCTTGTTGAATAACTCGAATGCCTTGTTGACCAAGACCAATGCCTTGTTGACCAAGCCCAATGCCTTGTAGACTAAGTCAAATGCCTTGTTGATTTACGAGAATGCCTTGTAGATTAAGTCGAATGCCTTGTTAAAGAAGTCGAATGCCCTGTAGATCAAGTAGAATGCCTGGTAGACAAAGTCGAATGCTTTGTTTATCGTAATGCCATGTTGAACAAGTCTAGTGCCTTATAGAACATGTCGAATGCCTTGTTGACCAAGTCGAATGCCTTGTTAAACCAAGTCAGATGCCTGTTGAACAAGTGGAATGCCTTGTTGACCAAGTCGAATGCCTTGTTGACCAAGTCGAATGTCTTGTTGAACAAATTCAATGCCTTATTGACCAAGTAATGCCTTGTTTAATAAGTTGAATGCCTTGTTAAACAAGTCAAATGCCTTGTAGACCAAGTCCAATGCCTTGTTGATCAAGTCGAGTGACTTGTAGAAAATGCCAAATGCCTGGTTGACCAAGTCAAAAGCCTTGTTGACCAAGTCGAATGTTTGTTGACCAAGTCGAATGCCTTGTAAACCAAGTCAAATGCCTTGTTAAAGAAGTCTAATGACATGTTAATCAATTCGAATGCCTTGTTGATTTACTCGAATGCCTATTATATCAAATCGAATGCCTTGTTGAACAAGTGTAATGTCTTCTAGACCAAGGAATGCCTTATTGAACAATTCGAGTGCCTTGTTGATCAAGTCGAGTGCCTTGTTGAATAAGCCGAATGCATTGTCGACCAAGTCAAATGTCTTGTTGACCAAGTCGAATGCCTTGTTGAGCAAGTCGAATGACTTGTGGACTAAGTCGAGTGCCTTGTTGTACCAAGTAATGCCTTGTTGAATAAGTCGAATGCCTTGTTGACCAAGTGGAATGCCTTGTAGATTAAGTCGAATGCCTTGTTAAAGAAGTCGAATGCCTTGTTAAAGAAGTAGAATGCCTTGTTGACAAAGTCGAATGCCTTATTGACCGTAATGATATGTTGAACAAGTCGAGTGCCTTATTGAACATGCTGAATGCCTTGTTGACCAAGTCGAATGCCTTGTTAAACCAAGTCAAATGCATGTTGAACAAGTGGAATGCCTTGTTGACCAAGTAATACCTTTTTGAATAAGTCGAATGCCTTGTTGACCAAGTGGAATGCCTTGTAGACCATGTCAAATCCCTTGTTTATCAATTAGAATGCCTTGTTGACCAAGTCAAATACCTTGTTAAACAAAGTCAAATGCCTTGTTGAAAAATTAAAATATCTTGTTGACCAAGTAATGCGTTGTTGAACAAATCGAGTGCCTTGTTGATCAAGTCTAGTGCCTTGTAGAACAAGGCGAATGCTTTGTTGACCAATTCAATGACATGTTGACCAAGTCGAATGCCTTATTAAACCACATTCAATGCCTTGTTGACCAAGTAATGCCTTGTCGAATAAGTCAAATGCCTTGTTGACCAAGTAGCATGCATTGTACACCAAGTCAAATGCCTTGTCGACTAAGTCGAATGCCTTGTGAACCAAGTCGAATGGCTTATTGACAAAGTCGAATGCCTTGTTAAACCAAGTCAATTGCCTTGTTGACCAAGACCAATGCCTTGTTGAACGAGTCAAATACCTTGTAGACTAAGTCAAATGGCTTGTTGATTTACTCGAATGCCTTGTAGATCAAGTCGAATGCCTTGTTAAAGAAGTCGAATGCCTTGTAGATCAAGTAGAATGCCTTGTTGACAAAGTCGAATGCCTTATTGACTGTAATGCCATGTTGAACAAGTCGAGTGCCTTATAGAACTTGCCGAATGCCTTGTTGACTAAGTCGAATGCCTTGTTAAACCAAGTCAAACGCCTGTTCAACAAGTAGAATGCCTTGTTGACCAAGTAATACCTTTTTGAATAAGTCGAATGCCTTGTTGACCTAGTGGAATGCCTTGTAGACCAAGTCTAATGCCTAAACCAAGGAATTGAACATGTCAAATACCTTGTTGATCAAGTCGAGTGCCTTGTAGAACAAGCCGAATGCTTTGTTAACCAAGTCAAATGCATTGTTGACAAATTCGAATGCCTTGTTGACCAAGTCGAATGTCTTGTTGACCAAGTCGAATGCCTTGTTGACCAAGTCGTTACCTTGTTGACCAAGTCGAATGTCTTGTTAAACCAAGTCCAATTCTTTATCGACCAAGTAATGCCTTGTTGAAAAAGTCGAAAGCCTTGTTCAACAAGTCGAATGCCTTGTTGAACAAGTAGAATGCCTTGTTGACCGAGTCGAGTGCCTTGTTGAACCAAATTCAATGCCTTGTTGACCAAGTAATGCCATGTTGAATAAGTCGATTGCCTTGTTGACCAAGTGGAATGCCTTGTAGACCATGTCAAATGCCTTGTTTATGAAATCGAATGCCTTTTTTATCAATTAGAATGGCTTGTTGACCAAGTCAAATACCTTGTTAAACCAAGTCAAATGCCTTGTTGAACAATTAAAATATCTTGTTGACCAAGTAATGCGTTGTTGAACAAATCGAGTGCCTTGTGGAACAAGCCGAATGCTTTGTTGACCAACTCAATGACATGTTGACCAAGTCGAATGCCTTATTAAACCACATTCAATGCCTTGTTGACCAAGTAATGCCTGGTTGAATAAGTCAAATGCCTTGTTTACCAAGTTGAATGCATTGTAGACCAAGTCAAATGCCTTGTTGACTAAGTCGAATGCCTTGTGAACCAAGTCGAATGGCTTGTTGACCAAGTCGAATGCCTTGTTAAACCAAGTCAATTGCCTTGTTGACCAAGTAATGCCTTGTTGAATAAGTCGAATGCCTTGTTGACCAAGACCTATACTTTGTTGAACGAGTCAAATGCCTTGTAGACTAAGCCAAATGCCTTGTTGATTTACTAGAATGCCTCTTGTAGATCAAGTCGTATGCCTTGTTAAAGAAGTCGAATGCCTTGTAGATCAAGTAGAATCCCATGTTGACAAAGTCGAATGCCTTATTGACCGTAATGCCATGTTGAACAAGTCGAGTGCCTTATGGAACATGACGAATGCCTTGTTGACCAAGTCGAATGCCTTGTTAAACCAAGTCAAATGCCTGTTGAACAAGTAGAATGCCTTGTTGACCAAGTAATACGTTTTTGAATAAGTCGAATGCCTTGTTGACCAAGTGGAATGCCTTGTAGACCAAGTCTAATGCCTAGACCAAGGAATTGAACATGTCAAATACCTTGTTGATCAAGTCGAGTGCCTTGTAGAACAAGCCGAATGCTTTGTTGACCAAGTTAAATGCATTGTTGACAAAGTCGAATGCCTTGTTGACCAAGTCGAATGTCTTGTTGACCAAGTCGAATGCCTTGTTGACCAAGTCGTTACCTTGTTAACCAAGTCGAATGTCTTGTTAAACCAAGTCCAATTCTTTGTCGACCAAGTAATGCCTTGTTGAATAAGTCGAAAGCCTTGTTCAACAAGTCGAATGCCTTGTTGAACAAGTCGAATGCCTTGTTGAACAAGTCGAATGCCTTGTTGAACAAGTCAAATGCCTTGTTGATCAAGTCGAGTACCTTGTAGAACATGCCGAATGCCTGGTTGACCAAGTCAAATGCCTTGTTGACCAAGTTGAATGCCTTGTTAAACCAAGTCAAATGCCTTGTTGAATTAGTAGAATGCCTTGTTAACCAAGTAATGCCATGTTGAATAAGTCGATTGCCTTGTTGACCAAGTGGAATGCCTTGCTGAAAAAGTCAAATGCCTTGTACACCAAGACAAATGCCTTGTTGAACAAGTAAAATGTCTTGTTGACCAAGTAATGCGTTGTTGAACAAGTCGAGTGCCTTGTTGATCATGTCGAGTACCTTGTAGAACAAGCCGAATGCTTTGTTGACCAAGTCAATGTCATGTTGACCAAGTCGAATGCCTTGTTGACAAAGTTAAATTCCTTGTTGACAAAGTCCAATGCCTTGTTAACCAAGTCGAGTGCCTTGTTGAACCAAATTCAATGCCTTGTTGACCAAGTAATGCCATGTTGAATAAGTCGATTGCCTTGTTGACCAAGTGGAATGCCTTGTAGACCATGTCAAATGCCTTGTTTATCAAATCGAATGCCTTTTTTATTAATTAGAATGCCTTGTTGACCAAGTCAAATACTTTGTTAAACCAAGTCAAATGCCTTGTTGAACAATTAAAATATCTTGTTGACCAAGTAATGCGTTGTTGAACAAATCGAGTGCCTTGTTCATCAAGTCGAGTGCCTTGTGGAACAAGCCGAATGCTTTGTTGACCAATTCAATGACATGTTGACCAAGTCGAATGCCTTGTTGACTAAGTCGAATGCCTTATTAAACCACATTCAATGCCTTGTTGACCAAGTAATGCCTTGTTGAATAAGTCAAATGCCTTGTTTACCAAGTTGAATGCATTGTAGACCAAGTCAAATGCGTTGCTGACTAAGTCGAATGCCTTATGAACCAAGACGAATGGCTTGTTGACCAAGTCGAATGCCTTGTTAAACCAAGTCAATTTCCTTGTTGACCAAGTAATGCCTTGTTGAATAAGTCGTATGCCTTGTTGACCAAGACCAATACCTTGTTGAACGAGTCAAATACCTTGTAGACTAAGTCAAATGGCTTGTTGATTTACTCGAATGCCTTGTAGATCAAGTCGAATGCCTTGTTAAAGAAGTCGAATGCCTTGTAGATCAAGTAGAATGCCTTGTTGACAAAGTCGAATGCCTTATTGACTGTAATGCCATGTTGAACAAGTCGAGTGCCTTATAGAACTTGCCGAATGCCTTGTTGACTAAGTCGAATGCCTTGTTAAACCAAGTCAAACGCCTGTTCAACAAGTAGAATGCCTTGTTGACCAAGTAATACCTTTTTGAATAAGTCGAATGCCTTGTTGACCTAGTGGAATGCCTTGTAGACCAAGTCTAATGCCTAAACCAAGGAATTGAACATGTCAAATACCTTGTTGATCAAGTCGAGTGCCTTGTAGAACAAGCCGAATGCTTTGTTAACCAAGTCAAATGCATTGTTGACAAAGTCGAATGCCTTGTTGACCAAGTCGAATGTCTTGTTGACCAAGTCGAATGCCTTGTTGACCAAGTCGTTACCTTGTTGACCAAGTCGAATGTCTTGTTAAACCAAGTCCAATTCTTTATCGACCAAGTAATGCCTTGTTGAAAAAGTCGAAAGCCTTGTTCAACAAGTCGAATGCCTTGTTGAACAAGTAGAATGCCTTGTTGACCGAGTCGAGTGCCTTGTTGAACCAAATTCAATGCCTTGTTGACCAAGTAATGCCATGTTGAATAAGTCGATTGCCTTGTTGACCAAGTGGAATGCCTTGTAGACCATGTCAAATGCCTTGTTTATCAAATCGAATGCCTTTTTTATCAATTAGAATGGCTTGTTGACCAAGTCAAATACCTTGTTAAACCAAGTCAAATGCCTTGTTGAACAATTAAAATATCTTGTTGACCAAGTAATGCGTTGTTGAACAAATCGAGTGCCTTGTGGAACAAGCCGAATGCTTTGTTGACCAACTCAATGACATGTTGACCAAGTCGAATGCCTTATTAAACCACATTCAATGCCTTGTTGACCAAGTAATGCCTGGTTGAATAAGTCAAATGCCTTGTTTACCAAGTTGAATGCATTGTAGACCAAGTCAAATGCCTTGTTGACTAAGTCGAATGCCTTGTGAACCAAGTCGAATGGCTTGTTGACCAAGTCGAATGCCTTGTTAAACCAAGTCAATTGCCTTGTTGACCAAGTAATGCCTTGTTGAATAAGTCGAATGCCTTGTTGACAAAGACCAATACCTTGTTGAACGAGTCAAATGCCTTGTAGACTAAGCCAAATGCCTTGTTGATTTACTAGAATGCCTTGTAGATCAAGTCGTATGCCTTGTTAAAGAAGTCGAATGCCTTGTAGATCAAGTAGAATCCCATGTTGACAAAGTCGAATGCCTTATTGACCGTAATGCCATGTTGAACAAGTCGAGTGCCTTATAGAACATGCCGAATGCCTTGTTGACCAAGTCGAATGCCTTGTTAAACCAAGTCAAATGCATGTTCAACAAGTAGAATGCCTTGTTGACCAAGTAATACGTTTTTGAATAAGTCGAATGCCTTGTTGACCAAGTGGAATGCCTTGTAGACCAAGTCTAATGCCTAGACCAAGGAATTGAACATGTCAAATACCTTGTTGATCAAGTCGAGTGCCTTGTAGAACAAGCCGAATGCTTTGTTGACCAAGTCAAATGCATTGTTGACAAAGTCGAATGCATTGTTGACCAAGTCGAATGTCTTGTTGACCAAGTCGAATGTCTTGTTGACCAAGTCGAATGCCTTGTTGACCAAGTCGTTACCTTGTTGACCAAGTCGAATGTCTTGTTAAACCAAGTCCAATTCTTTGTCGACCAAGTAATGCCTTGTTGAATAAGTCGAAAGCCTTGTTCAACAAGTCGAATGCCTTGTTGATCAAGTCGAGTACCTTGTAGTACATGCCGAATGCCTGGTTGACCAAGTCAAATGCCTTGTTGACCAAGTTGAATGCCTTGTTAAACCAAGTCAAATGCCTTGTTGAACAAGTAGAATGCCTTGTTAACCAAGTAATTCCATGTTGAATAAGTCGATTGCCTTGTTGACCAAGTGGAATGCCTTGCTGAAAAAGTCAAATGCCTTGTACACCAAGACAAATGTCTTGTTGAACAAGTAAAATGTCTTGTTGACCAAGTAATGCGTTGTTGAACAAGTCGAGTGCCTTGTTGATCAAGTCGAGTACCTTGTAGAACAAGTCGAATGCTTTGTTGACCAAGTCAATGTCATGTTGACCAAGTCGAATGCCTTGTTGACAAAGTTAAATTCCTTGTTGACAAAGTTCAATGCCTTGTTGACCAAGTCGAGTGCCTTGTTGAACCAAATTCAATGCCTTGTTGACCAAGTAATGCCATGTTGAATAAATCGATTGCCTTGTTGACCAAGTGGAATGCCTTGTACACCATGTCAAATGCCTTGTTTATCAAGTGGAATGCCTTGTTTATCAATTAGAATGCCTTGTTGACCAAGTCAAATACCTTGTTAAACCAAGTCAAATGCCTTGTTGAACAATTAAAATATCTTGTTGACCAAGTAATGCGTTGTTGAACAAATCGAGTGCCTTGTTCATCAAGTCGAGTGCCTTGTGGAACAAGCCGAATGATTTTTGTTGACCAATTCAATGACATGTTGACCAAGTCGAATGCCTTATTAAACCACATTCAATGCCTTGTTGACCAAGTAATGCCTTGTTGTATAAGTCAAATGCCCTGTTTACCAAGTTGAATGCATTGTAGACCAAGTCAAATGCCTTGTTGACGAAGTCGAATGCCTTGTGAACCAAGTCGAATGGCTTGTTGACCAAGTCGAATGCCTTGTTAAACCAAGTCAATTGCCTTGTTGACCAAGTAATGCCTTGTTGAATAAGTAATGCCTTGTTAAAATAGTCTAATGACTTGTTAATCAAGTCGAATGCCTTGTTGATTTACTCGAATGCCTATTATATCAAGTCGAATGCCTTGTTAAACAAGTCTAATGTCTTCTAGACCAAGGAATGCCTTACTGAACAATTCGAGTGCCTTGTTGATCAAGTCGAGTGCCTTGTTGAATAAGCCGAATGCATTGTCGACCAAGTCAAATGTCTTGTTGACCAAGTCGAATGCCTTGTTGAGCAAGTCGAATGGCTTGTTGACTAAGTCGAGTGCCTTGTTGTACCAAGTAATGCCTTGTTGAATAAGTGGAATGCCTTGTTAACCAAGTAATGCCATGTTGAATAAGTCGATTGCCTTGTTGACCAAGTGGAATGCCTTGTAGACCATGTCAAATGCCTTGTTTATCAAGTCGAATGCCTTGTTTATCAATTAGAATGCCTTGTTGACCAAGTCAAATACCTTGTTAAACCAAGTCAAATGCCTTGTTGAACAATTAAAATATCTGGTTGACCAAGTAATGCGTTGTTGAACAAATCGAGTGCCTTGTTGATCAAGTCGAGTGCCTTGTGGAACAAGCCGAATGCTTTGTTGACCAATTCAATGACATGTTGACCAAGTCGAATGCCTTGTTGACCAAGTCGAATGCCTTATTAAACCACATTCAATGCCTTGTTGACCAAGTAATACCTTGTTGAATAAGTCAAATGCCTTGTTTACCAAGTTGAATGCATTGTAGACCAAGTCGAATGGCTTGTGGACGAAGTCGAATGCCTTGTTAAACCAAGTCAATTGCCTTGTTGACCAAGTAATGCCTTATTGAATAAGTCGAATGCCTTGTTGACCAAGACCAATACCTTGTTGAACGAGTCAAATGCCTTGTAGACTAAGTCAAATGACTTGTTGATTTACTTGAATGCCTTGTAGATCAAGTCGAATGCCTTGTTAAAGAAGTCGAATGCCTTGTAGATCAAGTAGAATGCCTTGTTGGCAAAGTCGAATGCCTTATTGACTGTAATGCCATGTTGAAAAAGTCGAGTGCCTTATAGAACATGCCGAATGCCTTGTTGACCAAGTCGAATGCCTTGTTAAACCAAGTCAAATGCCTGTTCAACAAGTAGAATGCCTTGTTGACCAAGTAATACCTTTTTGAATAAGTCGAATGCCTTGTTGACCAAGTCGAATGCCTTGTAGACCAAGTCTAATGCCTAGACCAATGAATTGAACATGTCAAATACCTTGTTGATCAAGTCGAGTGCCTTGTAGAACAAGCCGAATGCTTTGTTGACCAAGTCAATGTCATGTTGACCAAGTCGAATGCCTTGTTGACAAAGTTAAATTCCTTGTTGAGAAAGTCCAATGCCTTGTTGACCAAGTCGAATGCCTTGTTTAACCAAATTCAATGCCTTGTTGACCAAGTAGTGCCTTTTTTAATAAGTCGAATGCCTTGTGAAACAAGTCAAATGCCTTGTAGACCAAGTCCAATGCCTTGTTGATCAAGTCGAGTGACTTGTAGAACATGCCAAATGCCTGGTTGACCAAGTCAAAAGTCTTGTTGACCAAGTCGAATGCCTTGTAAACCAAGTCAAATGCCTTGTTAAAGAAGTCTAATGACTTGTTAATCAAGTCGAATGCCTTGTTGATTTACTCGAATGCCTATTATATCAAGTCGAATGCCTTGTTAAACAAGTCTAATGTCTTCTAGACCAAGGAATCCCTTATTGAACAATTCGAGTGCCTTGTTGAATAAGCCGAATGCATTGTCGACCTAGTCAAATGTCTTGGTGACCATGTCGAATGCATTGTTGAGCAAGTCGAATGGCTTGTTGACTAAGTCGAGTGCCTTGTTGTACCAAGTAATGCCTTGTTGAATAAGTGGAATGCCTTGTTAACCAAGTAATGCCATGTTGAATAAGTCGATTGCCTTGTTGACCAAGTGGAATGCCTTGTAGACCATGTCAAATGCCTTGTTTATCAAGTGGAATTCTTTTATTATTAATTAGAATGCCTTGTTGACCAAGTCAAATACCTTGTTAAACCAAGTCAAATGCCTTATTGAACAATTAAAATATCTGGTTGACCAAGTAATGCGTTGTTGAACAAATCGAGTGCCTTGTTGATCAAGTCGAGTGCCTTGTGGAACAAGCCGAATGCTTTGTTGACCAATTCAATGACATGTTGACCAAGTCGAATGCCTTGTTGACCAAGTCGAATGCCTTATTAAACCACATTCAATGCCTTGTTGACCAAGTAATACCTTGTTGAATAACTCAAATGCCTTGTTTACCAAGTTGAATGCATTGTAGACCAAGTCGAATGGCTTGTTGACCAAGTCGAATGCCTTGTTAAACCAAGTCAATTGCCTTGTTGACCAAGTAATGCCTTGTTGAATAAGTCGAATGCCTTGTTGACCAAGACCAATACCTTGTTGAACGAGTCAAATGCCTTGTAGACTAAGTAAAATGACTTGTTGATTTACTTGAATGCCTTGTAGATCAAGTCGAATGCCTTGTTAAAGAAGTCGAAAACCCAACGTGTTCGGCCGCCGGGGCTGTTTTCATCGCCTACCACCGCCGTTTTTGGCCACTCCCGGATAGGGCGTGACCAGCCGGTGGCAGGGACCTCCATCACCGGTGTTAGTCCGGCGTTTGGAGGGTTACACCACGTGCTTTTACTCTTTGAATTTTTGAATTTTTTAGGATCCTAGTTATGACATCTTCTTCTTCCATGGATGGTTCAAAGCTCTCGGCATCTTTTAATTCATGCGATCCACGCTTGCAACAACCAGATCTTGATGGACTACGTTCTGCATACCCGGAGTTTGCCACGCAATTATCGGCGTTTGCATCTTTGAAGGCGCGGGTTCAGGATCACGACCCGACGATGGATGCATCGGCGAGATGACGACGTTTTTGCATGATCCATCTATTTCCGGCGAAGATTTGGTGCATCTGGAACATCAAGCAGAGAATAATCCAATTTTGGTAAAGATCCTTGCATATCTTCGGGCAAATATGGGAATATCCCGTCCAGGTTCGACGTATCTGCACCAAGATCGGGCTATGGATTCATCTATTTCCGGCGAAGATTTGGCGCATCTGGAGCAGCAAGCAGAGAATAACCCAATTATGGTAAAGATCCTCGCATATCTTCGGGCAGATATGGGAATATCTCGTATAGGTTCGATGTATCTGCACCAAGATCGGGCACCCAAAAATAGAATGCCTTGTATGGATTCATCTATCTCCGGCGAAGATTTGGCGCATTTGGAGCAGCAAGCAGAGAATAATCCAATTATGGTAAAGATCCTTGCATACCTTCGGGCAGATATGGGAATATCTCGTCCAGGTTCGATGTATCTGCACCAAGATCGGGCACCCAAAAATAGAATGCCTTGTATGGATTCATCTATCTCCGGCGAAGATTTGGCGCATCTGGAGCAGCAAGCAGAGAATAATCCAATTATGGCAAAGATCCTTGCATATCTTCGTGCAGATATGGGAACATCTCGTCCAGGTTCGTTGCACCAAGATCGGGTTCCCAAAAATAGAATGCCTTGTATGGATTCCTCAACGACGGATTGGGCTGAGATTGGATCCATTCTCTACAATTCGCTTTCAGAAAATATTCCCGGATTTAGCGAACGATTTGATGTGGCAGCGTTCGAAGATCTAATTGGGCGCGTTCATGGAGCTCCACCGGAGCAGCAACCACCACCGTCGACACATATGGCTAGCGGATCGCTATACAGGCCGGACACACAGAATAATCCTATGCGCCCGTGGACCCGCCGCCAACGGCGCTACCCGGACAATATCGGCCCGCTACGTGACCCACGGATTAGAAATGACCGCCCTATACGCCCAGGCATACCACCGCCGCCATCTGGCATGGCCTTGATCAATGATGATGCGTCAGATGATCCAAAGATGAAGCCGCAGTCACCGACCACGACGGCTGCGAGGAACGAGGTTAGGGCCGATGCTGATGGGCCTAGGGTTTCACTGTCCGGGGTTGCTGATGGGCCCAAGGAGTCGTCGCCCAGGGTTTCGCCGTCTAGGGCTGCGGCGGAAGGAACTAGGGCTTCAACGTTTAGGATCTCGCCGTCTCGGGTTTCCACTTATGGGCCTACGGTTATCAATCCTAGGGTTTCGCCGTTAATAACTCACCCGGCTGTACCTCATGGGCTGCAAACCATGGCACCATTGCCGACGCGCAAGGAGGTATCTCCTCGCCGCACGCAAACCCTCAGCCATCGTTTGCTGCGGTAACTCGCGGGACGGTGCACGAAGAAGCACCTCGCAAACTAAGCCCTACACGCTATACCTTGACATATACAGCCCCAACTCTCAAGGACGGTGTCGCGGATGCCTGCCCATCATGGAAGGTCGCAAAGAGGGGTGCGGCACGTTGGGACAATACCCTCGTAGGGTATTTTCTGGGGAGAAAACCATATTTCCCGTTTGTTGAACGGCATTTCCGTTCAATTTGGGAGGAACTGTTGGAGGTACGCGCAACGGCCAACGGTTTTTTCAAATTCAGATTTGCAACCGCGGCAGCAGCCAATGCGGTTCTTGAAGGAGGACCGTGGCTCATGCAAGGTCAACCCATTTTTCTCGAAGCTTGGCGAACGGGGATGTCTCTTGAGAAAATTCAGCACACCCATGTTCCGCTATGGGTGAAATTGCGTAACGTTCCGGGCAAGTTCTGGACACAGGAGGGGTTAGGCATTGTCGCTAGCGTCGTCGGGAAGCCACTCTTCACAGATTCTATGACGATTTCAGCGGAACGTATTGACTACGCTCGGGTATGCATATCAAAGAATCTCCAGGAGCATTTTCTTGAAAGCTTCAATATTCGCATTCCACGTGAAGGTGGAGGATCTGACGGCGCGGTTACAGTTCGTGTCGAGTACGAATGGAGGCCGCGGAAGCGCTCCTTATGCGGTGCATGGACCCACGGGGCGGGAACATGTCCCTCTCGTCGAACCCAACAGCCACGATCAAATACGGGACCGAGGCAATCCACGGGGCAGCGCACATCGACGATGCCGAAAGAACCCCAGAATGGCCCACACACACGGCGCGAATGGAGAAGAGTTGGTCATCCCGACAAGGGCAAGGAGGTTGTTGTTCCACCCACCAACATGGAGCAAGATCACGAGCCGCGGCTGCAGGAGTACCCGAAGCCTGTAGATGGATGTTCAACAAGTTCAGTCAACGCGCAGCAGGGAGCTATTGTACTAGCTAGCATTAACCCATTCGAGGTTCTTGCGGACTTGGACGACTTGGACACGGCGAACACACTTAAGGGTCCTGAAGCAGCCCTTCTCGACGTGTGCCCATGATCCCAATCGCCGTTTGGAATGTACGTGGTCTAAACAGGGTAGACCACAGATGGGCGGTGGGGGATATTATTACTAAGTATAAGCTGTTGATTATCGGGCTGTACGAGACACGGGTCTCCGAGCAGAATGCGGCTGCCCTTTCACATTCTACCAGGGCTTGGAGTTGGTTCTTTGAATACGATAATGGGCCGGCATCTCGTATCTGGGTGGGCTGGGATGCCCGCCTAGTTACTGTCACAATTCTTGCGTACACCACTCAGACCATTCACTGTAAGGCGACGATCCTTGCGGAGCGTGAGGATTTCTTCATCACATTCGCATACGGTCATAATCAGAGGGTGTCCCGACGCGACCTTTGGACGGATCTCATCGAGACCTCACAGCTGCACGCAAACTCACCATGGCTTGTTATGGGGGATTTCAACGCGATCATGACAAACACGGACGCGCGGGGAGGATCGGCCACGGGGGGCTGTCCGGAGATGATTGCATGCATGACTACATCGGACCTCGCAACCCTGCCATGCACGGGGCAACTCTACACGTGGTATAACCAGCAAGAGGGCACGTCGGGTGTATGGCGACGCCTCGATAGGATGCTTGGCAACCCCTCTTGGTTCGCTAGATTTGGGGACCTTACTTATCATTGCGCAACCCCTGCTACATCGGACCACTCTCCACTCATCCTCGCGACTACAGCTAGGGCTTCTGAGAGGAATAATTCTTTTCGTTTTGATAATTTTTTGGCGCAGGATCCTCGTTTTCTTCCTATCGTGGCGAAAACTTGGAGTCTGCAAGCAAATGGATACCCGATGTATGTAGTCGTCCAGAGACTGAAAGCGATGAAGAGGGAACTACGACAACTACGGCGAGACAAGGCTGATCTCAATCGTAACGTGCTCGAGGCGCGCAGATTTCTAGAGATTGCTCAGGACATGGCGGCAAACTATCCATTGGAGGATCAATTACTAATCTTGGAGAAGCAATGTCGGCTTATGTATGCCAAAGCGGTCGAATTGGAGCATTCGGCACTCCTTCAGCGGGCGAAAGTGGCATGGCTCAAGGACGGTGACCAATGCACTTCTTTTTTCTTCAAGAAAGTGGCCACACGGCGGGTTGGAAATCGTATCTTCCACTTGGAGGATGAGGCGGGAAACACGTTCGAGGGTGGTGCACAAGTGCGGGTTGAATTGGTCCGATATAACTCGGAACTTCTCGGGCAATCCATGCGGACAACCCCAATATCCGCCTCTGACGTCGCGCCTTACTTCGGGGCAGCGCTCAGCACAACCGACGCGGAGGCAATGGTTCAGCCAATCACTGATGTGGAAATCAACAACGCGCTGCATGCAATGGGAGATAACAAATCGCCAGGGCCAGACGGGTACTCCGCGGTTTTCTACAAGCGGGCATGGCACATCATCGGGGAGGATATCTCGTTCGCCATCCGGGATTTCTTCCGGACGGGACGCCTCCTAGGGGAGCTGAATTCGACCCTTATCACCCTCATTCCAAAAGGGGATAATCCACGCATGGCGAAGGATTTTCGACCGATCGCCTGCTGCAACGTTCTCTATAAGATCATCTCCAAGATCATTGCTAATCGGCTACGAGACAGCTTGGGGAAACTTGTCCACCCTACACAGACGGCATTCATCCCTGGAAGGCGTATTTCCGACAACATTCTCTTAGACCAAGAGATTTGTCACGGATACAATAGAGCCGGGCTGCCTGAACGGGTGGCTCTTAAGGTCGACCTCGCCAAGGCATATGATAAGATTGAGTGGGATTTTATCTTTGCCACACTTCAGGCACTTCACTTTCACCCGACCTTCATTGGGTGGGTCCGGTCATGCCTCACGTCGACGCATTTTTCCATCAACATCAACGGTAGGCCGGAGGGTTTCTTCAAAGGATGGCGGGGTCTCAGACAAGGCGATCCCATATCACCTTATCTCTTTGTGTTGGTGATGGAGGCTTTACATGGAATCATAGCGTCCCGCATCAACCTTCGCAGCAGCTTCCGATACCATTGGCGATGCGAGGCCACATCCCTCTTCATGTTGACCTTCGCCGATGATCTTCTTCTTTTCTCGCAGGCGGACGTTCAATCAAGTCAGTATCTTCCGCGACAGCCTCGAGCTTTTTGCTTCGCTTTCAGGGCTACGGGCAAACTCCAGTAAAAGCGAGATGTTTATCTCGAAACGGGCAGAACGACTGAAGGGTACACTCCAGGCTGTTATGGGCTTCCCTATCGGGTCTCTTCCTGTGCGGTACCTGGGGGTCCCCCTTATCACATCGCGATTGACTATCGATGATTGCGCCCCCTTATTACGTTCTATTGATCGTCGGCTTGGTTCTTGGACCAACCACTCGCTCTCATACGCCGGGAGGGTACAACTCATTCGATCGGTCCTTATGACTATCCATGTGTATTGGGCGGGAGTCTTCTTACTCCCCAAGGGAATCATCCGCAGTATCGAGAAGCGTCTTCGAGCTTTCTTGTGGAAGGGATCTAGCGCGAAGGTGGCATGGACCGACGTATGCGCACCAAGGGACGAAGGGGGACTTGGACTGAGATCGATTGAGGTGGAGAACAAGGCGCTGATGATGCGTCTTATTTGGAACATTCTCAGGGGAGATGAGTCTTCGATATGGGCCACATGGATACGACGGACGCGGCTGCACAACACATCCTTCTGGACCATCAGATCCACGGCTAATACCTCATGGAGCTGGAAGAAGCTCCTCAAGCTCAGACCCATCATCCGGCCACTTCTAGAGTTCCGCATTGGGAATGGAGCGAATACACGCCTCTGTACTGACCCATGGCTACTCACGATTCCGCTGGTGGAACGGTACCCGCGTGGTCCATCTGTTATGGGCCTCCCACTTGATTCACGATTGAGCGCGGTGATTGATGAGTCGGGATGGCATTGGCCAGGACAGACAACGGTGGAGTTCATGGATTTTGCTGGTCTCTACCTCCCATTCAACACGGTGAGATGGACACGATTCGATGGCGGGGACTCCCAATGACGTCTTCTCTACTCACTCCGCGAGAAATTGCATACGCCAACATTCTCGCCTCATTCTGACCAACCTGTTCGGAGGCCCTATCTCGATACCACGGCATGAAGTCATTCTATGGCTGGCGATTAGGGAACGCCTGGCGACGAGGGACAAGCCATGGGTGGCCGCGGCAGCAGGAAGTTCAGCTTGCCTCTTGTGTGATGATGGCCATGCTATAGAGACAACACGGCATCTTTTCTTTGAGTGTTCATTTTCCAGACATTGCCTACAGTCTTTGCAGGGAAAGTTACGTTTTGGATGGCCTTACACGGACTGGATCGAAGGGGTTCACTGGGCTGCTCAAAGGTGGCGGGGCAAGCACCTCGCATGGATGGGGCCCCGACATGCGCTTGCATCGCTTGTCTATCACCTATGGGCCGAGCGCAACCTACGATGGCGGGAAGGAAGACGAAGACCTCCTACTCATATCGTTGCGGACGTCGAGACTACACTCTGTATACGGCTCTCTACCCTTGGAGGGAAGTATCAGCTACAGTCCTGTGCGCTTCGACGTGTTTGGCGCATTGCGTGGCCGAGCACGTAGTCACTTGCTTTACAGTCTGCTTGCTTGCTTTTGATGTTTGCTTGCTCGATTGGATTGCTTGCGTTGTTTATAGGTAGCATGTTACCGAGCGGTGCAGCTTATTGCTGCTGAACATTGTATCTTTCCACATTTTATTTTAATGACCTTTTCCCCAAAAAAAAAAAAAGTAGAATGTCTTGTTAACCAAGTAATGCCTTGTTAAATAAGTCAAATGCGTTGTAGACCAAGTCGAATGCCTTGTTGAACAAGTCAAATGCCTTGTAGACCAAGTCAAATGTCTTATTAAAGATGTCTAATGCCTTGTTAACCAAGATGAAAGCCTTGTTGATTTACTCGAATGCCTTGCTTTGTAGATACAGTCGAATGCCTTGTTGAACAAGTCTAATGCCTTGAAGAGTAAGGAATGTATTGTTGAACAAGTCGAGTGCCTTGTAGAAAAAGTAGAATGCCTTGTTGACCAAGTCAAATACCTTGTTAAACCAAGTCAATGCCTTGTTGACTAAGTAATGCCTTGTTGAATAAGTCGAATGCCTTGTTGACCAAGTCAAATATCTTGTTAAACCAAGTCAAATGCCTTGTTGATCAAGTAGAATGCCATGTTGACCAAGTAATGCTTTGCTGAATAAGTAAAATGCGTTGTAGACCAAGTCGAATGCCTTGTTAAACCAGTCAAATGCCTTGTAGACCAAGTTCAATACCTTGTTAAAGAAGTCAAATGCGTTGTTGATTTACACGAATGCCTCTTAGATCAAGTCGGATGACTTATTGACCAAGTCGAATGCCTTGTTGACCAAGTTGAATACCCTGTAGAACAAGAAGAATGTCTTGTTGACCAAGTAATGCCTTGTTGAATAAGTCAAATGCGTTGTAGACCAAGTCGAATGCCTTGTTGAACAAGTCAAATGCCTTGTAGACCAAGTCAAAGGCTTTGTTAAAGAAGTCGAATGCGTTGTTGACATACACGAATGCCTTTTAGATCAAGTCGAATGCCTTATTGACCAAGTCGAATGCCTTATCCATGATCCCTGTAGGTGTGTAGAATGTGCGTGGTCTCAATAAGAGGGACCACGGAAGGGCGGTGGGGGAGCTAGTTGTCGATGTCGTTGTTGATATCGTAGTTGTACCCGATAGCATGTTATCGGTTGATGCGGCATGAGTTTTTCTCCTGCGCGCTCTTTTGTATTCTTCTTTTCATATATATATAAATAAAGGGACATTAATCCCAAAAAAAAAGTCGAATGCCTTGTTGATCAAGTTGAATGCCTTGTTGACCAAGTCGAATGCCTTGATAAACCAAGTAAAATGCCTTGTTAACCAAGTAAGGCCTTGTTGACCAAGTCGAATGCCTTGGAAACCAAGGCAAATGCCTTTTGAAAGAAGTCTAATGCCTTGTTAACCAAGTCGAATGCAATGTTGATTTACGTGAATGCCTTGTTGAAGAAGTCTAATGCCTTGTAGATCAAGAAATGCCTTGTTGAAAAGTCGAGTGCCTTATTGATCAAGTCGATTGCCTTGTAAAACAAGTCGAATGCCTTGTAGAACATGTGCAATGCCTTGTTGACCAAGTCAAATACATTGTTAAACCAAGTCAAATGCCTTGTTGATCAAGTGGAATGCCTTGTTGACCAAGTAATACCTTGTTGAATAAGTCGAATGCGTTGTAGACCAAGTCGAATGCTTTGCTGAACCAGTCAAATGCATTGTAGACCAAGTCGAATGCCTTGTTAAAGAAGTCAAATGCGTTGTTGATTTACAAGAATGCCTTTTGGATCAAGTCGAATGACATATTAACAAGGTCGAATGCCTTGTTGACCAAGTTGAATGCCTTGTTGACCAAATCAAATACCTTGTTAAACCAAGTCTAATGCCTTGTTGACTAAGTAATGCCTTATTGAATAAGTCGAATGCTTTGTTGACCAAGTTGAATGCCTTGTAGACCAAGTCTAATCCTTGTAACCGAGTCGAAAGCCTTGTAACCGATTCCCGAGTCTGCCATGGATGCTGGCGACGGTGCCGTGGCAACTACGGTTGTGGTTGCGGATGGTGGGGCTGGGGTTGATGACGGGGCCATGGTGGTTGAATCACTGATGCCGCTGAATGGTGGAGCTGCGGCTGCTGATGAAGACTTGTTGGTCGACTCACCGATCCAGCTGAACGTTGGATCGTCCCTTTCTCATGCACCGTCAGTGGGGGCTGCTCGTGGTGGCAGTTCGCCGCCCCATGTTTCGTTTGCTAAGGTGGTGGCCGGGGTGTCCCCGACCCGTCCCGCTCCCGGTGATCGACGTCCATAGGCCGCGCGCCGTGTGCCTTTGACATACACGGCCCCGGCAGGCCATGTTGATGGCATCGTCGAAGTTGCGCCGTCGTGGGACATCGCTACGCTAGGTTTCTCTCGTTGGGCCCAGACTTTGGTGGGATTTTTCCTGGGGCGTAAGCCTTAGTTTCCCACAGTCGAACGACATTGGCGGGCTCGATGGAAGGACCTTGTTGAGGTTCGGGCTACGATCAATGGTTTCTTCAAGTTTAGATTCTCTTCAAGCGAGGCCATGCGTGAGGTTTTTGAGGGCGGCCCATGGCTACTTAACGGGCAGCCGCTGTTTCTCGAGGAATGGCGCCCTGGAATGTCATTTGAGCGAAAGGAGATCACTGATGTTCCCCTCTGGGTGAAGTTATGGAATGTGCCGGGGGAATTTTGGACTGCTGCGGGGCTTGGCGTCATTGCTAGTGCGGTGGGCAAGCCGTTGTTTACTGATGGTATCACGGCTGACGGAGATAGGATTGACTTTGCGCGTGTGTGTGTCATGAAGCGCCTTGCTGAACCTTTTATTGAGAATGTCCATCTGCGCATGCCCACGGCAGATGGAGGGGTATCGGGGATCATTCCGGTCCGGGTTGAGTACGAGTGGCAGCCCGAGCGGTGTGATGCGTGTAGTACGTGGACCCACGGGCCCTCACTTTGTCCAAAGCTTTCTCGGTTACACCCATCGGCATCGTCGAAGGGTGGGACCGCCCCATCCACGACCCACGGCTCTCGGGCTGCCGCCTCTCCTGCAGCGCTCGCCACTTCTGTGATGCGGGCTGCTACCACCCCTGATACGCGACTAATGGCCAATTCATCCCGCCGCAATCGGCCCAAGGCTGCAGCTGTAGCCACGGCCCCTCCTGGGATTCCTCGACCAACGCCGGTTGCTAAGGTGGATCGATCCTCAACTAAGGAGTCAGAATGGCGCCAAGTGGGTGCTCACAGCAAGGCCGTCCGTGTGCCGGCTACTGGGGCAGTCTCGCCTTCCGCATGTAAGGAGTTGTTTCTGGGTAGCACGTCTTCCGCTGCGCGCTCTAGGACGTCACGGTCTCCGTTTAGACCTCTGCGTCGTGAGGATGTGGCAATGGCGGATCATAACGCTTTTGCCCTCCTCCACTCCATTGATCCAGATGCCATGGACGCTATCCCCAAGGGCCCTGAAGTTGATGCAGCCCGCCCCCCGGTATCCCATGATCAGGCTCGGATCCTGCAATGTCCGTGGTCTAAACAGGGTAGACCACAGGAAAGCGGTGGGGGAGTGGAGTTCTTTTGGTTGGTTTGCTTGAAACGCGGGTTCTGGAGGGCAATGTTTTCCGACTTTCTTGTGGGTAGTTGTACCCGATTGCATGTTTTCGGTTGATGCGGCATGAGTTTTTCTCCTGTGCGCTCTTTTGTATTTTCTTTTCATATATATATATAAAGGGACATTAATCCAAAAAAAAAAAAAGAAGTCTAATGCCTTGTTAAAGAAGTCTAATGCATTCTTAGCCAAGCCGAATGACTTGTTGATTTACTCGAATGCCTTGTTGAAGAAGTCTAATGCCTTGAAGGTCAAGGAATGCCTTGTTGAAAAGTCGAGTGCCTTGTTGATCAAGTCAATTGCCTTGTAACTTATTACTTGTGACAAACCTCTCTCTAGAAACGCTCTGCCCTCTCACTAGAATTCCAACGGTCTCAACCTTTTTCACCGAGCATGGAGGCTGCCTCCGATGGTTCTCCGCCCGCGCCCGGCGTCATGGGAACGACGATGCCCGACCTGCCAGCCCTGGCAGCCGCTTATCCGACGTTCCCTCTCGACTTCGACATGGCCAAGTTCACCGCCTTGGTCGAACGGCTTTATGGAGGGCCGATGGTGACCCCCACCAGGGCTGCCTCCTCGCCTCCCCCCCCACGGCGACACCCCCAACGTTGCTGCTTCCTCGCCCCACCCCCACGGCGGCCCAAACCCGCTGCTTGCCGCTTCCCATTCACGTGACCCTTCACCTTCCGGCCGTGTTGCGCGCCGGATCGCAGCTCGTCCCTATTGGCCACGGCGGGGACGTTCAGCTACCACTCATGCAAGCGGGCCGCGGACGGGTCCGACCACTACAGGTGCCGTGCATGACGGCGCGGCGAGGGCGGCCGCGGGGGCCCTTGCATCGTCCATGAAAGACGGAGCGGCGATGATGGCCGCGGGGGCCCTTGAAACGCCCATGGAAGCTGATCGGGCTCAGGGAGATGAAACGCCATATCAGGGAGCGGCGGGCCAAGGCGTCTCCGACGACGCCGGACTGCTGCCGGAACCCACCGTCATTGGCGCGCCGTCCGCGGGGATGAAACGGGCGATCGAAGCGGCCATTGCCGTACCTGGCGCAGAAGCTCGGGCCCCGGGAGCCGAAGAGTCATCGATTGGTGTTGCGGTAGCCGAACAGTCACATGTGTCCGCTGCGAGCCTGGATGTGCATATGGACGAGGTCCCGGAGGGAGTTGGGGCGACGGGGATCGGCACCGCGGACCCTCGGCTGGTGGTTCAAGGACCCCCCCCAAGCCGTCCCCCGGGCATGCCGGTGGTTCTTCGACGATGCCCAAAGCTTCGTTTGTACGGGTGGCTGCTCGGGAGATCGGGCCCCGCCACGCGCACGGGGATAGACGGGAACGGGCTACGCGTCGGGTCCCTTTGTCATTTACGACGCCGGCGGGTCTCGTAAACGGAAATGTTGAAGTTGCGCCGTCGTGGGATATTGCTAAACTTGGCTTGTCGCGTTGGGCGTACACGCTGGTGGGTTTTTTCTTGGGACGAAAACCATATTTCCCCACTGTCGAGCGTTATTGGCGGGCTCGCTGGCCGGAACTGGTTGAAGTCCGTGCTACGATAAATGGCTTCTTCAAGTTCCGGTTTGCATCGGAAGCGGCCATGCGTGCCGTTCTTGAAGGTGGCCCGCGGATCCTTAATGGGCAGCCCTTGTTCCTTGAGGAATGGCGTCCCGGCATGTCTTTTGAAAGACAGGAGATCACTGAAGTTCCCCTCTGGGTGAAAATGTGGAACGTGCCAGGCGAATTCTGGACTGCTGAGGGGCTCGGAGTCCTTGCGAGTGCGGTGGGAAAGCCGTTATTTACTGACGGGATAACGGCGGATGGGGAGCGCATTGATTTTGCGCGCGTCTGTGTCATGAAGCGCCTCGCTGACCCCTTCATTGAGATTGTTAACCTTCACATGCCTAATGCTGAGGGCGGGGTGACGGGTCTTATCCCGGTCCGGGTGGAGTATGAATGGAAGCCGGCAAGATGTGATAGTTGCAGCACTTGGACCCATGGCCAATCAAATTGCCCTAATTGCCTGCGCCCCCCACCCTCGGCTGATTCGACGGGTGGGACCGCGCCAGGTCCCCGGACTCGATCTCCTCGCTCTTCGCATCCCACCATGATTACTGGTTCACGTCTGCCTTCCCGCCCCGATCCTTCCTCTTCCTGACAGGTCCGTTCCCCTCCTAAGGTTGTTACCTCACCCCCTGCTGTTGCGTCTAAGGCATCAGTCCAGAATCCAGGTATTCTCTCGACTTCTTCACGCTCCTTGTCTAAGGGGTCGGAGTGGCGACAAGTGGGAGCTCGTGGTAAGGCTGTGCGCACTCCACCACGAGGGGTGATATCACCCGCTGCGGATAGGCCGTTGCATGGAGGTACCATGCCACCTGGTAATCCTTCACGATCTTCACCTCCACCTGAACGGAGTGGGGATGTTTCTTTTCTGGATTCTACTAATCCTTTTGCTGTCCTCCACTCCATCGATTCTGGCGATATGGATATTTCCACCACTCTGGGCCCTGAAGTTATTGCAGCCCGCTTGCCGGGTGTCCCATGATCAGAGTCGGCTCATGGAATGTCCGTGGTCTTAATAGGGTAGACCACAGGAAAGCGGTGGGGGAGTGGATTTCTAGACAAAGTATTCAGCTGGTTGGTTTGCTTGAGACGCGGGTCAGTGAGGGTAATGCCACCCGACTGTCGCAGGGATTACGGCCCCTTTGCTCCTGGTTTTTTTAGTATGAAGCTGGCCCGGTCTCGCGCATTTGGGTGGGTTGGGATCCGACGGCCATCTCGGTCAGTATTGTGGCCTTCACTAATCAGGTTGTTCATTGTCGGGTTGTGCAGCTGGGGTCCGGGGCTGTTCTTTTTGTTTCTTTTGCTTATGGTCGCTCATTTTGCGGGGAGAGGGTTCCTTTATGGGATGAGCTTGTCCAGTTCTCCTCCTCTCGGGTTGACGACCAGTGGATTGTGGCAGGGGATTTCAATACCATCTTGTGTTCGGCCGAGGGGCGAGGGGGATCACCTAATTTGCTGAGCATGTCTGACTTTGGTAATGCGCTTCTTCGAGCGGATCTCTCGACTATTCCATCTACTGGTCCACCATTCACGTGGTTTAACCAGCAAGGAGGCGCATCAGCTATCTGGAGACGCCTCGATCGTATTTTGGCGAATCCTACTTGGATCGCGGCCTGGCCGGATGCTTTTGTTCACGGCGGTCTCCCTGCTACATCAGATCATTCGCCTCTTGTCTTGGGGACCGTCCCGGGTCACTCTTATCGGACCTGCTTCAGGTTTGAGAATTTTCTGACTAAGGATCCGGGTTTTCTTTCTGTCGTTCGCAGCATTTGGAATCGCCCGGTCCGTGGGTTTCCGATGTTCACGGTGGTTGATCGCCTGAAGCGCCTTAAACCTCTCTTCTCTAAGCTGCGTCGGGCCAAAGGAGATCTCGCAGCTAACATTTCCGAGGCGCGGAGGTTTGTAGACGTTGCCCAGCGGTACACTTTGCTCCATCCGTTCGATGACAGTCTCCGCTTGCTCGAACGATGCTGTAGGTTGGTCTATTTGAGAGCAGTTGAGATGGAGCACTCGGCATTGGCACAGCGAGCCAAGATGGCTTGGCTGAAGGATGGGGATCAGTGCTCTGCCTTTTTCTTTCGTAAGGTTGCGCTCAGACGTAAGTATAACAAGATCCTTACGCTCGAATCCACTTACGGTGAGTTGCTGACGTCTTTGGATGCGGTTGATTCTGAGTTGCTGGGTTTTTACGAGGATCTTCTTGGCAAATCCTCTCTTCCTTCGCCGGTGCTGTTACCTGATGTCCAAGATTTCATCTCACGAAGACTTTCACAGTCAGCGGCTGCATCTATGGTTCTTTCCCTGGACGATGCGGAGGTGCGTAAAGCTGTCTTTTCTATGGGTGCTGAGAAGGCTCCGGGCCCTGATGGCTTTACCGCGGCTTTCTTCCAAGCTGCGTGGTCTGTTGTGGGACCCGATGTCACTGCTGCGGTCCGGGACATCTTCGTCACGGGGCGCCTCTTGCGGGGTCTGAACAGTACTTGGCTCACGCTTATTTCGAAGATGGAATTTCCTCGGCGGGCCTCAGATTTTCGGCCGATCTCGTGCTGTAATGTCATCTACAAGATTATCTCAAAGATTTTGGCCGATCGTCTCAAGCTTGCCCTTCCTAGCCTTGTTCATGGTTGCCAGACTGCCTTCATCCCGGGACGTCACATCTCGGATAACATCCTTCTTGCCCAGGAGCTGTGTCATGGCTACAACGGCCATCGTCACCCTCCTCGAGCGCTGTTCAAAGTGGACCTGGCGAAGGCCTATGACCGGGTGGAATGGAGTTTTGTTTTGGCTACGTTGCAGGCAATGGGACTCCATCCGCAATTTATCGAGTGGATCAGGACCTGTCTTACTACGACAACGTTCTCCCTTTGCGTTAGTGGTCGCCCTATGGGGTTCTTTGAGGGCAAGCGGGGTCTCCGTCAAGCTGACCCAATTTCTCCCTACCTTTTCACTTTGGTTATGGAGGTTCTCCATGGCATTGTGTGTAAGCGTATTAGTGAGGAACCGCAGTTTCGTTATCATTGGCGATGCGAGCCTCTGTCCTTACCTATGCTTATTTTTGCGGATGATCTGTTATTGTTCTGCCATGCTGACGGGATTTCTGTTGGGGTCCTTAAGGCGTCGGTGGACTGTTTCTCGACTCTTTCGGGTTTATACCCAAACCCGGCTAAGAGTGAGTGTTTTCTTTCTCGCCCGGCTCTCTCCCTCGCACCGCAGCTGCAGCCCATTTTTGGTTTTCCCTTGGGCTCTTTGCCAGTTCGGTATCTGGGGGTTCCATTGATTACCTCTCGTCTTTCGCTTGCTGACTGCAGCCCGCTCTTGTCTCGTGTTGATCATCGTCTGGGTTCATGGTTGAACCAGACCCTCTCTTATGTTGGACGTGTCCAGTTGATCCGTTCTGTTCTTCAGGCGCTGCATGTTTACTGGTCGGGGGTGTTCCTTCTCCCCATGGGTGTGGTGAGGGCTTTGGAAGCTAAATTTCGTCAGTTTCTTTGGGCGGGGTCTACAGCTAAGGTGGCATGGACTGACGTGTGTTTGCCCACTGCGGAGGGCGGTTTGGGCATTCGTTTGGTGGCAGTTGATAATAAGGTGCTTCTTTTTCGCCTCTTGTGGTGAATCCTTACGAGGGCCCCGGACTCTATTTGGGTTACCTGGCTGTATGCCAGTCGGTTGAGGTCAGATACTATTTGGCCGGCTCCTGCTTCATGGACGACTTCTTGGAGCTGGCGTCAGTTATTGAGGTTTAGGGCTGAGATTAAAAGTCACATTGTCTTCCACATTGGTGACGGTTCCTCCATTCGTTTGTGGGAGGACCCTTGGATGCCGGGTGGTTCTCTTCTGGATCGCTTTCCTCGGGGACCTGTTGCTATGGGCCTCCCTGTGGGCACCCGTCTTGCCTCTGTTATTTCAGAGCATGGCTGGAACTGGCCGGGTCGTACTACTGTTGAGTATCTTGATTTTAGTCCCGACCTCCCCCCGGTTCGTCCCGACCACCGGGACAATGTTTCCTGGCGTGGGTCTACCGATGGCGTTGCTTCTGGGAGCCTCATCCGGGAGGCGCTGCGGCCTTGTCAGGACGGTGTGATTTGGGCGAGCCTGTTTGGTTGCCCTTTACGGGTCCCTCGCCATGAGTTTTCCCTCTGGATGGGTGTTCGTGGCCGACTCTCGACTAGGGATAAGGCTTGGGTTGCTTCTCGTGCGGGGACACAAGCTTGCGGACTTTGTTCCTCGGCTCAGGTGGAGACGACCTCCCATCTTTTTTTTCGACTGCGAATTCTCTAGCCGCTGTTTGAGGCTTCTTCGGAGGCGGGTTCGCTGGGACTGGCCGCACCGGGACTGGACGCAGGGTTTTCTTTGGGCTGCTCACCGGTGGCGTGGGCATCATTTATTGCATGCGGCGTATAGGTATCTTCTGGCATCCCTGGTTTATCATATTTGGCTTGCTCGGAATCGGCGCTGGCGTGAGGATGCTACGACCTCGCCGGAACAATTAGTTGCTTGTGTTGTGGACATTTGTTGTTTGCGTCTTAACGGTCTCTCTGCAAAGTATGCTTTGCAGATTGCGGCCATTAGGCGGCTTTGGCGTGTTGCGTGGTAATTTTTTCCTGTCACGCATGTACTGACTATTTCTATTTATTTATTTACGGAATTTTACCAAAAAAAAAAAGTCAATTGCCTTGTAAAACAAGTCGAATGCCTTGTTGACCAAGTTGAATACCTTGCGGCCCAAGTCGAATGCTTTGTAGAACAAGTGCAGTGCCTTGTTGCCCAAGTTTAATACCTTGTTAAACCAAGTAAAATGCCTTGTTGATCAAGTACAATGTCTTGTTAACCAAGTAATGCCTTGTTAAATAAGTCGAATGCGTTGTAGACCAAGTCGAATGCCTTGTTGAACAAGTCAAATGCCTTGTTCAAAAAGTCGAATGCGTTGTTGATTTACACGAATGCCTATTAGATCAAGTCGAATGCCTTATTGACCAAGTCGAATGCCTTGTAAAACAAGTAGAATGGTTCGTTCGGGTTCGGATGCTTGCTCTCTTTGTGAGTCTCAGAGCACGGAGACGGTCCGTCACCTCTTCTTCGAGTGCTCTTTCTCCAGGAGATGCATTCTCTTACTGAGAAGGAAGACCCATTGGAGGTGGCCGCATCGGGATTGGATTCACGGGATCGAGTGGGCCGCTGCTCGTTGGCGGAGTCATCATCTTCATAATGAGATCTCTCGTCATCTTCTCGCCTCTCTGGTCTACCATATCTGGCAAGAGAGGAATAAGCGTTGGCGGGATCAGACTCGTTGCTCCCCGGAGCGAATTGTGAGTATGGTCTTAGAGATCGCGTGCTTGAGGTTGAGCCAGGCTCCCTCCCGCTTCATTCTGCAGGCGGCCTCGCTCAGGAACCTCTGGCGCATTGCATGGTAGTCTGCTTTTTGTTTGTTTTGTGGCTTTGTTTTGTTTTGTGGCTTTGCTTGGCTTTGTCGGCTGCTGTTGTCGATTGTTTTGCCTCGATTGTTTGCTTCCGGTAGCTTGTTACCGGTTTTCTGCGGCATGGGATTTCCCTTGGGCGCTTTTCTGTTTTCATTCAGTTTTATTTACGGGAAATTTTACCAAAAAAAAAAAGTAAAGCTTTGTGGAATAAGTCGAATGCCTTGTTAACCAAGTCGAATGCCTTGTAGACCAAGTCAAATGTCTTGTTAAAGAAGTCTAATGCCTTGTGAACCAAGACGAAAGCCTTGTTGATTTACTCGAATGCCTTGCTTTGTAGATACAGTCGAATGCCTTGTTGAACAAGTCTAATGCCTTGTAGAGTAAGGAATGTATTGTTGAACAAGTCGAGTGCCTTGTAGAAAAAGTAGAATGCCTTGTTGACCAAGTCAAATACCTTGTTAAACCAAGTCAATGCCTTGTTGACTAAGTAACGCCTTGTTGAATAAGTCGAATGCCTTGTTGACCAAGTCAAATATCTTGTTAAACCAAGTCAAATGCCTTGTTGATCAAGTAGAATGCCATGTTGACCAAGTAATACTTTGTTGAATAAGTAAAATGCGTTGTAGACCAAGTCGAATGCCTTGTTAAACACGTCAAATGCCTTGTAGACCAAGTCAAATGCCTTGTTAAAGAAGTCAAATGCGTTGTTTTACACGAATGCCTTTTAGATCAAGTCGAATAACTTATTGACCAAATCAAATGCCTTGTTGACCAAGTAATGCCTTGTTGAATAAGTCGAATGCGTTGTAGACCAAGTCGAATGCCTTGTAGACCAAGTCAAATGCCTTGTTAACGAAGTCGAATTCGTTGTTGATTTACACGAATGCCTTTTAGATCAAGTCGAATGCCTTATTAACCAAGTCGAATGCCTTGTTGACCAAGTCGAATGCCTTGTTAAACCAAGTCAAATGCCTTGTTGACCAAGTAATGCCTTGTTGAATAAGTCGAATGCCTTGCAGACCAAGGCAAATGCCTTGTTAAATAAGTCTAATGCCTTGTTAACCAAGTCGAATGCCATGTTGATTTACGCGAAAACCTTGTTAAAGTAGTCTAATGCCTTGTTAACCAGGACATAAGCCTTGTTGATTTATTCGAATGCCTTGTAAATACAGTCGAATGCCTTGTTGAACAAGTCATTAGCCTTGTAGACCATGGAATACATTGTTGAACAAGTCGAGTGCGTTGTAGAACAAGTAGAATGCCTTGTTGACCAAGTCAAATACCTTGTTAAACCAAGTCAATGCCTTTTTTACTAAGTAATGCCTTATTGAATAAGTCGAATGCCTTGTTGAACAAGCGAATGCCGATCAAGTCGAATGCCTTGTTCAACAAGTCTAATGCCTTGTAGACCAAGAATGCCTTATTGAACAAGTCGAGTGCCTTGTAAAACAAGCCGAATCTTGTTAAACAAAGTCAAATTGCCTTGTTGACCAAGTCGAATGCCTTGTTGAGCAAGTCGAATGGCCTGTTGACCAAGTCAAATGCCTTGTTAACCAAGTCGAATGCCTTGTTAAACACCAAGTCAAATGCCTTGTTGACCAAGTAATGCCTTGTAGACCAAGTCTAATGCTTTGTAAACGAGTCGAAAGCCTTGTTGAATTACTCGAATGCCTTGTAGACCAAGTAATACCTTGTTGAACAAGTCGAGTGCCTTGTAGAACAAGTAGAATGCCTTGTTGACCAAGTCGAATGCCTTGTTAAACGTAGTCAAATGCCTTGTTTAACAAGTAGAATGTTTTGTTGACCAAGTAATGCCTTGTTGAATAAGTCGAATGCCTTGTTGACCAAGGTTAATGCCTTGTTAAACAAGTCGAATGCCTTCTAGACCAAGTCAAATGCCTTGTTAAGAAGTCTAATGCCTAGTTTATCAAGTCGAATGCCTTGTTGATATACTCAAATGCCTTGTAGAGCAAGTGGAATGCCTTTTTGAACATGTCTAATGCCTTGTATATCAAGGAATGCCTTGTTGAACAAGTTGAGTGCCTTGTTGATCAAGTCGAGTGCCTTGTAGAACAAGCTGAATGCCTTGTTGACCAAGTCGAATGGCTTGTGGACCAAGTCGAATGGCTTGTGGACCAAGTCGAATGGCTTGTCGACCAAGTCGAATGCCTTGTTGACCAAGTCATAATGCCTTTGTTAAACAAAGTCAAATGCTTTGTTGACCAAGTAATGCCTTGTTGAATAAATCGAATGCCTTTTAGACAAAGTCGAATGCCTTGCAGACCATGTCAAATGCCTTGTTAAAGAAGTCTAATGCATTCTTAGCCAAGCCGAATGACTTGTTGATTTACTCGAATGCCTTGTTGAAGAAGTCTAATGCCTTGAAGGTCAAGGAATGCCTTTTTGAAAGGTCGAGTGCCTTGTTGATAAACTCAATTGCCTTGTAAAACAAGTCGAATGCCTTGTTGACCAAGTTGAATGACTTGGGGCCCAAGTCGAATGCCTTGTAGAACAAGTGCAGTGCCTTGTTGCCCAAGTCTAATACCTTGTTAAACCAAGTAAAATGCCTTGTAAATCAAGTAGAATGTCTTGTAGACCTAGTCGAATGCCTTGTTGAACAAGTCAAATGCCTTGTAGACCAAGTCAAATGCCTTGTTCAAGAAGTCGAATGTGTTGTTGATTTACACGAATGCCTTTTAGATTAAGTCGAATGCCTTATTGACCAAGTTGAATGCCTTGTAGAACAAGTAAAATGCCTTGTTGACCAAGTCAAATACCTTGTTAAACCAAGTCAAATTGCCTTGTTGACTAAGTAATGCCTTGTTGAATAAGTCGAATGCCTTGTTGAATAAGTCGAATGCCTTGTTAACCAAGTCAAATGCCTTGTTAAACAAGTCTAATGCCTTGTATACCAAGTCAAATATCTTGATAAAGAAGTCTAATGCCTTGTTAACCAAGACGAAAGCATTGTTGATTTACTCTTTTTTTTTTTTTTTTTTTTTTTTTGGTATTTTTTTTTTTTTTTTTTTGGGAAACATTGTTGATTTACTCGAATTCCTTGCTTTGTAGATACAGTCGAATGCCTTGTTGAACAAGTCTAATGCCTTCTAGAGTAAGGAATGTATTGTTGAACAAGTCGAGTGCCTTGTAAAAAAAGTAGAATGCCTTGTTGACCAAGTCAAATACCTTGTTAAAGTAATGTCTTATACAAGATTATTTCGAAGATCTTGGCTAATCGTCTGAAGACTTATCTCCCAGGCTTAGTGGATGTCTCCCAGACTGCATATATCCCTAGTCGCAGGATCAGTGATAATATTCTCCTCGCTCAGGAGTTATGCTCTGGCTACCGGAATCAGAGCTTACCGGCACGGGCTACGCTGAAGGTTGACTTGGCAAAGGCATACGATCATGTCGAGTGGGACTTTTTAGTGTGTGTGTTGGAGGCCATGGGTTTTCCTTCGCGGTTTGTTGCATGGATCCAGGTGTGTTTGACGACTCCTTATTACTCGATCAATATCAATGGTCGAGCGGAGGGGTATTTTCCGGGACAGCGGGGTCTTCGTCAGGGCGATCCTATATCTCCGTATCTTTTTACGTTGGCCATGGAGGTGCTTCATGGTATTCTTCGGAACAAGATTCTTTCGGAGGGGAGATTTACTTTCCATGGAGATGCGAGCCTTCCCGTATTTTCATTCTGACATTTGCCGATGATCTTCTTCTTTTCAGTCACGCGGACACTGAATCCATCCAGACTTTCCGAGCGGGGTTGGATGAATTTGCGATACTTTCGGGGTTAAGGGCTAACCCTGGAAAGAGCGAGATGTTTCTTTCCAAACGGGCGAGCGGCTGCCAACCCTTATTATCTATTATGGGTTTTCCTTTAGGCAATTTACCAGTGATGTATTTGGGTGTCCCGTTACTTACATCACGACTGACTATTCAGGACTGTATAATCCACTTCTACAGCGCATTGACCAACGCTTAGGCTCTTGGCTCAATCGCTCTCTTTCATATGTTGGGAGGGTACAGTTGATCCGTTCAGTCCTTGCTGAGCTGCATGGGTATTTTTTTTTTTGGGAAAAGGTCATTAAAATAAAAGGTGAAAAGATACAATGTTCAGCAGCAATAAGCTGCACCGCTCAGTAACATACTACCGATAAACAACGCAAGCAATCCATTCAAGCAAGCAAAAACATCAAAAACAAGCAAGCAAACTATAAGCAATTGGCTACGTGCTCGGCCACGCAATGCGCCGAACACGTCGAAGCGCACAGGACTGTAGCTGGTACTTCCCTCCGAGGGTAGAGAGCCGTAAGCAGAGTGTAGACTCGACATCCGCAACGATATGAGTAGGAGGTCGTCGTCTTCCTTCCCGCCATCGTAGGTTGCGCTCGGCCCATAGGTGATAGACAAGCGATGCAAGCGCATGTCGGGGCCCCATCCATGCGAGATGCTTGCCCCGCCACCTTTGAGCAGCCCAGTGAACCCCTTCGATCCAGTCCGTGTAAGGCCAACCAAAACGTAACTTTCCCTGCAAAGACTGTAGGCAATGTCTGAAATATGAACACTCAAAGAAAAGATGTCGTGTTGTCTCTATAGCATGGCCATCATCACACAAGAGGCAAGCTGAACTTCCTGCTGCCGCGGCCACCCATGACTTGTCCCTCGTCGCCAGGCGTTCCCTAATCGCCAGCCATAAAATGAGTTCATGCCGTGGTATCGAGATAGGGCCTCCAAACAGGTTGGTCCTGGATTTAGTCAGAGAATGTTGGCGTATGCAATTTCTCGCGGACGAGTAGAGAAGACGCTATTGGGAGTCCCCCGCCATCGAATCGTATCCATCACACCGTGTTGAATGGGAGGTAGGAGACCAGCAAAATCCATAAACTCCACCGTCGTCTGTCCTGGCCAGTGCCATCCCGACTCATCAATCACCGCGCTCAATCGTGAATCAAGTGGGAGGCCCATAACAGATGGACCACGCGGGTACCGTTCCACCAGCGGAATCATGAGCAGCCATGGGTCAGTCCAGAGTCGTGTATTCGCTCCATTCCCAATGCGAAACTCTAGGAGTGGCTGGATGATGGGTCTGAGTTTGAGGAGTTAACTTGAAGAGAGAGAAAATTTTCGCTAGAGAGAGAAACTAGAGAGAATTCGTAAACCCAACGTGTTCGGCTGCCGGGGCTGTTTTCATCGCCTACCACCGCCGTTTCTGGCCACTCCCGGATAGGGCGTGACCAGCCGGTGGCAGGGACCTCCATCACCGGCGTTAGTCCAGCGTTTGGAGGGTTACACCACGTGCTTTTACTCTTTGAATTTTTGAATTTTTTAGGATCCTAGTTATGACATCTTCTTCTTCCATGGATGGTTCAAAGCTCTCGGCATATTCTAGTTCATGCGATCCACGCTTGCAACAACCAGATCTTGACGGACTACGTTCTGCATACCCGGAGTTTGCCACGCAATTATCGGCGTTTGCATCTTTGAAGGCGCGGGTTCAGGATCACGACCTGACGATGGATGCATCGGCGGAGATGACGATGTTTTTGCATGATCCATCTATTTCCGGCGAAGATTTGGTGTATCTGGAACATCAAGCAGAGAATAATCCAATTTTGGTAAAGATCCTTGCATATCTTCGGGCAAATATGGGAATATCCCGTCCAGGTTCGACGTATCTGCACCAAGATCGGGCTATGGATTCATCTATTTCCGGCGAAGATTTGGCGCATCTGGAGCAGCAAGCAGAGAATAACCCAATTATGGTAAAGATCCTCGCATATCTTCGGGCAGATATGGGAATATCTCGTCTAGGTTCGATGTATCTGCACCAAGATCGGGCACCCAAAAATAGAATGCCTTGTATGGATTCATCTATCTCCGGCGAAGATTTGGCGCATCTGGAGCAGCAAGCAGAGAATAATCCAATTATGGCAAAGATCCTTGCATATCTTCGGGCAGATATGGGAACATCTCGTCCAGGTTCGTTGCACCAAGATCGGGTTCCAAAAAATAGAATGCCTTGTATGGATTCCTCAACGACGGATTGGGGTGAGATTGGATCCATTCTCTACAATTCGCTTTCAGAAAATATTCCCGGATTTAGCGAACGATTTTATGTGGCAGCATTCGAAGATCTAATTGGGCGCATTCATGGAACTCCACCGGAGTAGCAACCACCACCGTCGACACATATGGCTAGCGGATCGCTATACAGGCCGGACACACGGAATAATCCTATGCGCCCGTGGACCCGCCGCCAACTGCGCTACCCGGACATTATCGGCCCGCTACGTGACCCACGGATTGGAAATGACCGCCCTATACGCCCAGGCACACCACCGCCGCCATCTGGCATGGCCTTGATCAACGATGATGCGTCAGATGATCCAAAGATGAAGCCGCAGTCACCGACCACGACGGCTGCGAGGAACGAGGTTAGGGCCGATGCTGATGGGCCTAGGGTTTCACTGTCCCGGGTTGCTGATGGGCCCAAGGAGTCGTCGCCAAGGGTTTCGCCGTCTAGGGCTGCGGCGGAAGGAACTAGGGCTTCAACGTTTAGGATCTCGCCGTCTCGGGTTTCCACTTATGGGCCTAGGGTTATCAATCCTACGGTTTCGCCGTTAATAACTCACCCGGCTGTACCTCATGGGGTGCAAACCATGGCACCATTGCCGACGCGCAAGGAGGTGTCTACCTCGCCGCACGTAAACCCTCAGCCATCGTTTGCTGCGGTAACTCGCGGGACGGTGCACGAAGAAGCACCTCGCAAACCAAGCCCTACACGCTATACCTTGACATATACAGCCCCAACTCTCAAGGACGGTGTCGCGGAGGCCTGCCCATCATGGGAGGTCGCAAAGAGGGGTGCGGCACGTTGGGACAATACCCTCGTAGGGTATTTTCTGGGGAAAAAACCATATTTCCCGTTTGTTGAACGGCATTTCCGTTCAATTTGGGAGGAACTGTTGGAGGTACGCGCAACGGCCAACGGTTTTTTCAAATTCAGATTTGCAACCGCGGCAGCAGCCAATGCGGTTCTTGAAGGAGGACCGTGGCTCATGCAAGGTCAACCCATTTTTCTCGAGGCTTGGCGAACGGGGATGTCTCTCGAGAAAATTCAGCACACCCATGTTCCGTTATGGGTGACATTGCGTAACGTTCCGGGCAAGTTCTGGACACAGGAGGGGTTAGGCATTGTCGCTAGCGTCGTCGGGAAGCCACTCTTCGCAGATTCTATGACGATATCAGTGGAACGTATTGACTACGCTCGGGTATGCATATCAAAGAATCTCCAGGAGCCTTTTCTTGAAAGCTTCAATATTCGCATTCCACGTGAAGGTGGAGGATCTGACGGCACGGTTACAGTTCGTGTCGAGTACGAATGGAGGCCGCGGAAGTGCTCCTTATGCGGTGCATGGACCCACGGGGCGGGAACATGTCCCTCTCGTCGAACCCAACAGCCACGATCAAATACGGGACCGAGGCAATCCACGGGGCAGCGCACATCGACGATGCCGAAGAAACCCCAGAATGGCCCACACACACGGCGCGAATGGAGAAGAGTTGGTCATCCCGACAAGGGCAAGGAGGTTGTTGTTCCACCCACCAACATGGAGCAAGATCACGAGCCGCGGCTGCAGGAGTACCCGAAGCCTGTAGATGGATGTTCAACAAGTTCAGTCAACGCGCAGCAGGGAGCTATTGTACTAGCTAGCATTAACCCATTCGAGGTTCTTGCGGACTTGGACGACTTGGACACGGCGAACACACTTAAGGGTCCTGAAGCAGCCCTTCTCGACGTGTGCCCATGATCCCAATCGCCGTTTGGAATGTACGTGGTCTAAACAGGGTAGACCACAGATGGGCGGTGGGGGATATTATTACTAAGTATAAGCTGTTGATTATCGGGCTGTACGAGACACGGGTCTCCGAGCAGAATGCGGCTGCCCTTTCACATTCTACCAGGGCTTGGAGTTGGTTCTTTGAATACGATAATGGGCCGGCATCTCGTATCTGGGTGGGCTGGGATGCCCGCCTAGTTACTGTCACAATTCTTGCGTACACCACTCAGACCATTCACGGTAAGGCGACGATCCTTGCGGAGCGTGAGGATTTCTTCATCACATTCGCATACGGTCATAATCAGAGGGTGTCCCGACGCGACCTTTGGACGGATCTCATCGAGACCTCACAGCTGCACGCAAACTCACCATGGCTTGTTATGGAGGATTTCAACGCGATCATGGCAAACACGGACGCGCGGGGAGGATCGGCCACGGGGGGCTGTCCGGAGATGAATGCATGCATGACTACATCGGACCTCGCAACCCTGCCATGCACGGGGCAACTCTACACGTGGTATAACCAGCAAGAGGGCACGTCGGGTGTATGGCGACGCCTCGATAGGATGCTTGGCAACCCCTCTTGGTTCGCTAGATTTGGGGACCTTACTTATCATTGAGCAACCCCTGCTACATCGGACCACTCTCCACTCATCCTCGCGACCACAGCTAGGGCTTCTGAGAGGAATAATTCTTTTCGTTTTGATAATTTTTTGGTGCAGGATCCTCGTTTTCTT
The DNA here is from genome assembly GCA_004919715.1 of Linderniella brevidens. Lineage (NCBI taxonomy): Eukaryota > Viridiplantae > Streptophyta > Magnoliopsida > Lamiales > Linderniaceae > Linderniella > Linderniella brevidens. Next base: position 164,279 of record SWDC01000010.1, read on the forward strand.
CCTATCGTGGCGAAAACTTGGAGTCTGCAAGCAAATGGATACCCGATGTATGTAGTCGTCCAGAGACTGAAAGCGATGAAGAGGGAACTACGACAACTACGACAACTACGACAAATGGATACTCGAGGCGCGCAAATTTCTAGAGATTGCTCAGGACATGGCGGCAAACTATCCATTGGAGGATCAATTACTAATCTTGGAGAAGCAATGTCGGCTTGTGTATGCCAAAGCGGTCGAATTGGAGCATTCGGCACTCCTTCAGCGGGCGAAAGTGGCATGGCTCAAGGACGGTGACCAATGCACTTATTTTTTCTTCAAGAAAGTGGCCACACGGCGGGTTGGAAATCGTATCTTCCACTTGGAGGATGAGGCGGGAAACACGTTCGAGGGAGGTGCACAAGTGCGGGCTGAATTGGTCCGATATTACTCGGAACTTGTCGGGCAATCCATGCGGACAACCCCAATATCCGCCTCTGATGTCGCGCCTTACTTCGGGGCAGCGCTCAGCACAACCGACGCGGAGGCAATGGTTCAGCCGGTCACTGATGTGGAAATCAACAACACGCTGCATGCAATGGGAGATAACAAATCGCCAGGGCCAGACGGGTACTCCGCGGTTTTCTACAAGCGGGCATGGCACATCATCGGGGAGGATATCTCGTTCGCCATCCGGGATTTCTTCCGGACGGGACGCCTCCTAGGGGAGCTAAATTCGACCCTTATCACCCTCATTCCAAAAGGGGATAATCCACGCATGGCGAAGGATTTTCGACCGATTACGTGCTGCAACGTTCTCTATAAGATCATCTCCAAGATCATTGCTAATCGGCTACGAGACAGCTTGGGGAAACTTGTCCACCCTACACAGACGGCATTCATCCCTGGAAGGCGTATTTCCGACAACATTCTCTTAGCCCAAGAGATTTGTCACGGATACAATAGAGCCGGGCTGCCTGAACGGGTGGCTCTTAAGGTCGACCTCGCCAAGGCATATGATAAGATTGAGTGGGATTTTATCTTTGCCACACTTCAGGCACTTCACTTTCACCCGACCTTCATTGGGTGGGTCCGGTCATGCCTCACGTCGACGCATTTTTCATCAACATCAACGGTAGGCGAGAGGGTTTCTTCAAAGGACGGCGGGGTCTCAGACAAGGCGACCCCATATCACCTTATCTCTTTGTGTTGGTGATGGAGGCTTTACATGGAATCATAGCGTCCCGCATCAACCTTAGCAGCAGCTTCCGATACCATTGGCGATGCGAGGCCACATCCCTCTTCATGTTGACCTTCGCCGATGATCTTCTTCTTTTCTCGCAGGCGGACGTTCAATCAGTCAGTATCTTCCGTGACAGCCTCGAGCTTTTTGCTTCGCTTTCAGGGCTACGGGCAAACTCCAGTAAAAGCGAGATGTTTATCTCGAAACGGGCAGAACGACTGAAGGGTACACTCCAGGCTGTTATGGGCTTCCCTATCGGGTCTCTTCCTGTGCGGTACCTGGGGGTCCCCCTTATCACATCGCGATTGACTATCGATGATTGCGCCCCCTTATTACGTTCTATTGATCGTCGGCTTGGTTCTTGGACCAACCACTCGCTCTCATACGCCGGGAGGGTACAGCTCATTCGATCGGTCCTTATGACTATCCATGTGTATTGGGCGGGAGTCTTTTTACTCCCCAAGGGAATCATCCGCAGTATCGAGAAGCGTCTTCGAGCGTTTTTGTGGAAGGGATCTAGCGCGAAGGTGGCATGGACCGACGTATGCGCACCAAGGGACGAAGGGGGACTTGGACTGAGATCGATTGAGGTGGAGAACAAGGCGCTGATGATGCGTCTTATTTGGAACATTCTCAGGGGAGATGAGTCTTCGATATGGGCCACATGGATACGACGGACGCGGCTGCACAACACATCCTTCTGGACCATCAGATCCACGGCTAATACCTCATGGAGCTGGAAGAAGCTCCTCAAGCTCAGACCCATCATCCGGCCACTTCTAGAGTTCCGCATTGGGAATGGAGCGAATACACGCCTCTGTACTGACCCATGGCTACTCACGATTCCGCTGGTGGAACGGTACCCGCGTGGTCCATCTGTTATGGACCTCCCACTTGATTCACGATTGAGCGCGGTGATTGATGAGTCGGGATGGCATTGGCCAGGACAGACAACGGTGGAGTTCATGGATTTTGCTGGTCTCTTACCTCCCATTCAACACGGTGAGATGGACACGATTCGATGGCCGGGGACTCCCAATGACGTCTTCTCTACTCACTCCGCGAGAAATTGCATACGCCAACATTCTTCGCCTCAATTCTCGACCAACCTGTTCGGAGGCCCTATCTCGATACCACGGCATGAAGTCATTCTATGGCTGGCGATTAGGGAACGCCTGGCGACGAGGGACAAGCCATGGGTGGCCGCGGCAGCAGGAAGTTCAGCTTGCCTCTTGTGTGATGATGGCCCTGCTATAGAGACAACACGGCATCTTTTCTTTGAGTGTTCATTTTCCAGACATTGCCTACAGTCTTTGCAGGGAAAGTTACGTTTTGGATGGCCTTACACGGACTGGATCGAAGGGGTTCACTGGGCTGCTCAAAGGTGGCGGGGCAAGCACCTCGCATGGATGGGGCCCCGACATGCGCTTGCATCGCTTGTCTATCAGCTATGGGCCGAGCGCAACCTACGATGGCGGGAAGGAAGACGAAGACCTCCTACTCATATCGTTGCGGACGTCGAGACTACACTCTGTATACGGCTCTCTACCCTTGGAGGGAAGTATCAGCTACAGTCCTGTGCGCTTCGACGTGTTTGGCGCATTGCGTGGCCGAGCACGTAGTCACATGCTTACAGTTTGCTTGCTTGCTATTGATGTTTGCTTGCTCGATTGGATTGCTTGCGTTGATTATAGGTAGCATGTTACCGAGCGGTGCAGCTTATTGCTGCTGAACATTGTATCTTTCCACATTTTATTTTAATAACCTTTTCCCAAAAAAAAAAAAAAAAAAAAGAGTTTGAGGAGTTTGTTCCAGCTCCATGAGGTATTAGCCGTGGGTCTGATGGTCCAGAAGGATGTGTTGTGCAGCCGCGTCCGTCGTATCCATGTGGCCCATATCGAAGACTCATCTCCCCTGAGAATGTTCCAGATAAGACGCATCATCAGTGCCTTGTTCTCCACCTCAATCGATCTCAGTCCAAGTCCCCCTTCTTTCCTTGGTACGCACACGTCGGCCCATGCCACCTTCGCGCTAGATCCCTTCCACAAGAACGCTCGAAGACGCTTCTCGATACTGTGGATGACTCCCTTAGGGAGTAAGAAGACTCCCGCCCAATACACATGGATAGCCATAAGGACCGATCGAATGAGCTGTACCCTCCCGGCGTATGAGAGCGATTGGTTGGTCCATGAACCAAGCCGACGATCAATAGAATGTAATAATGGGGCGCAATCATCGATAGTCAATCGCGATGTGATAAGGGGGACCCCCAGGTACCGCACAGGAAGAGACTCGATAGGGAAGCCCATAACAGCCTGGAGGGTACCCTTCAGTCGTTCTGCCCGTTTCGAGGTAAACATCTCGCTTTTACTGGAGTTAGCCCGTAGCCCGGAAAGCGAAGCAAAAAGCTCAAGGCTGTCGCAGAAGATACTGACTGAGTGAACGTCCGCCTGGGAGAAGAGAAGAAGATCATCGCCGAAGGTCAACATGAAGAGGGATGTGGGCTCGCATCGCCAATGGTATCGGAAGCTGTTGCTAAGTTGGATGCGGGACGCAATTATTCCATGTAAAGCCTCCATCACCAACACAAAGAGATAAGGTGATATGGGGTCGCCTTGTCTGAGGCCCCGCCGTCCTTTGAAGAAACCCTCCGGCCTACCGTTGATTGTGATTGAAAAATGCGTCGACGTGAGGCATGACCGGACCCACCCAATGAAGATCGGGTGAAAGTGAAGCGCCTGAAGTGTGGCAATGATGAAATCCCACTCGATTTTATCATATGCCTTCGCTAGGTCAACCTTAAGAGCCACCCGTTCAGGCAGCCCGGCTCTGTTGTATCCGTGACAAATCTCTTGGGCTAAGAGAACGTTGTCGGAGATACGCCTTCCAGGGATGAATGCCGTCTGTGTAGGGTGGACAAGTTTCCCCAAGCTGTCTCGTAGCCGATTAGCAATGATCTTTGATATGATCTTATAGAGAACGTTGCAGCAGGCAATCGGACGAAAATCCTTCGTCATGCGTGGATTATCCCCTTTTGGAATGAGGGTGATAAGGGTCGAATTCAGCTCCCGCAGGAGGCGTCCCGTCCGGAAGAAATCTCGGATGGCGAACGAGATATCCTCCCCGATGATGTGCCATGCCCGCTTGTAGAAAACCGCGGAGTACCCGTCTGGCCCTGGCGATTTGTTATCTCCCATTGCATGCAGCGCATTGTTGATTTCCGCATCAGTGACCGGCTGAACCATTGCCTCCGCGTCGGTTGTGCTGAGCGCTGCCCCGAAGTAATGTGCGACGTCGGAGGCGGATATTGGGGCTGTCCTCATGGATTGCCCGAGGAGTTCCGAGTAATATCGGACCAATTCAGCCCGCACTTGTGCACTGCCCTCGAACGTGTTTCCCGTCTTATCCTCCAAGTGGAAGATACGATTGCCAACCCTCCGTGTGGCTACTTTCTTGAAGAAAAAAGAAGTGCATTGGTCACCGTCCTTGAGCCATGCCACTTTCGCCCGCTGAAGGAGGGCCGAGTGCTCCAATTCGACCGCTTTGGCATACACAAGCCGACATTGCTTCTCCAAGATTAGTAATTGAGCCTCCAATGGATAGTTTGCCGCCATGTCCTGAGCGATCTCTAAAATTTGCGTGCCTCGAGCACGTTACGATTGAGATCACCCTTGTCGCGGCGTAATTGTCGTAGTTTCCTCTTCAACGCTTTCAGTTTCAGGACGACTACATACATCGGGTAACCATTTGCTTGCAGACTCCAAGTTTCCACCACGATAGGAAGAAAACGAGGATCCTGCACCAGAAAGTTATCAAAACGGAAAGAATTAGTCCTATCAGAAGCCCTAGCTGTAGACGCGAGGATGAGTGGAGAGTGGTCCGATGTAGCAGGGGTTGCGCAATGATAAGTAAGGTCCCCAAATCTAGCGAACCAAGAGGGGTTGCCAAGCATCCTATCGAGGCGTCGCCATACACTCGACGTGCCCCCTTGCTGGTTATACCACGTGTAGAGTTGCCCGTACATGGCAGGGTTGCGAGGTCTGATGTAGTCATGCATGCAATCATCTCCGGACAGCCCCCCGTGGCCGATCCTCCCCGCGCGTCCGTGCTTGCCATGATCGCGTTGAAATCCCCCATAACAAGCCATGGTGAGTTTGCGTGCAGCTGTGAGGTTTCGATGAGATCCGTCCAAAGGTCGCGTCGGGACACCCTCTGATTATGACCGTAGGCGAATGTGATGAAGAAATCCTCACGCTCCGCAAGGATCGTCGCCTTACAGTGAATGGTCTGGGTGGTGTATGCAAGAATTGTGACAGTAACTAGACGAGCATCCCAACCCACCCAGATACGAGACGCCGGCCCATAATCGTATTCATAGAACCAACTCCAAGCCCTGGTAGAGTGTGAAAGGGCAGCCGTATTCTGCTCGGAGGCCCGTGTCTCGTACAGCCCGATAATCAACAGCTTATACTTAGTAATAATATCCCCCACCGCCCATCTGTGGTCTACCCTGTTTAGACCACGTACATTCCAAACGGCGATTGGGATCATGGGCACACGTCGAGAAGGGCTGCTTCAGGACCCTTAAGTGTAACGCTCGCCATGTCCAGTCCGTCCAAGTCCGCAAGAACCTCGAATGGGTTAATGCTAGCTAGTACAATAGCTCCCTGCTGCGCGTTGACTGAACTTGTTGAACATCCATCTACAGGCTTCGGGTACTCCTGCAGCCGCGGCTCGTGATCTTGCTCCATGTTGGTGGGTGGAACAACAACCTCCTTGCCCTTGTCGGGATGACCAACTCTTCTCCATTCGCGCCGTGTGTGTGGGCCATTCTGGGGTTTCTTCGGCATCGTCGATGTGCGCTGCCCCGTGGATTGCCTCGGTCCCGTATTTGGTCATGACTGTTGGGTTCGACGAGAGGGACATGTTCCCGCCCCGTGGGTCCATGCACCGCATGAGGAGCACTTCCGTGGCCTCCATTCATACTTGACACGAACTGTAACCACGCCATCAGATCCTCCACCTTCACATGGAATGCGAATATTGAAGCTTTCAAGGAAAGGATCCTGGAAATTCTTTGATATGCATACCCGAGCGTAGTCAATACGTTCCGCTGAAATCTTCATAGAATCTGCGAAGAGAGGCTTCCCGACGACGCTAGCGACAATGCCCAACCCCTCTTGTGTCTAGAACTCGCCCGGAACGTTACGCAATTTCACCCATAGAGGAACATGGGTGTGCTGAATTTTCTCGAGAGACATCCCCGTTCGCCAAGCCTCGAGGAAAATGGGCTGACCTTGCATGAGCCACGGTCCTCCTTCAAGACCAGCATTGGCTGCTTCCGCGGTTGCAAATCTGAATTTGAAAAAACCATTGGCCGTTGCGCGTACCTCCAACAGTTCCTCCCAAATTGAACGGAAATGTCGTTCAACAAACGGGAAATATGGTTTTTTCCCCAGAAAATAACCTACGAGGGTATTGTCCCAACGTGCCGCACCCCTCTTTGCGACCTCCCATGATGGGCAGGCCTCCGCTACTCCGTCCTTCAGAGTTGGGGCTGTATATGTCAAGGTATAGCGTGTAGGGCTTGGTTTGCGTGGTGCTTCATCGTACACCGTCCCACGAGTTACCGCAACAAACGATGGCTGAGGGTTTGCGTGCGGCGAGGTAGCTTGTTCAGCTCCTTGCATAGACAGCTCCTTGCGCGTCGGCAATGGTGCCGTGTTGGGCAGCCCATGAGGTACAGCCGGGTGAGTTATTGACGGCGAAACCCTAGGATTGATAACCCTAGGCCCATCAGTGGAAACCCGAAGCGGCGAGATCCTAAACGTCGAAGCCCTAGCTCCTTCCGCCGCAGCCCTAGACGGCGAAACCCTGGGCGGCGACTCCCTGGGCCCATCAGCAACCTGGGACAGTGAAACCCTAGGTCCATCAGCATCAGCCCTAACCTCGTTCCTCGCAGCCGTCGTGGTCGGTGACTGCGGCTTCCGTAGCAGATCATCTGACGCATCATCGTTGATCCAGGCCATGCCAGATGGCGGCGGTGGTGAGCCTAGGCGTATAGGACGGTCATTTCCAATCCGTGGGTCACGTAGCGGGCCGATAATGTCCGGGTAGCGCCAGTGGCGGTGGGTCCACGGGCGTATAGGATTATTCCATGTGTCCGGCCTGTATAAGGTGAGCGAACCGCTAGCCAGATGTGTCGACGGTGGTGGTTGCTGCTCCGGTGGAGCTCCATGAACGCGCCCAATTAGATCTTCGAACGCGGCCACATCAAATCGTTCGCTAAATCCGGGAATATTTTATGAAAGCGAATTATAGAGAATGGATCCAATCTCAGCCCAATCCGTCGTTGAGGAATCCATACAAGGCATTCTATTTTTGGCAACCCGATCTTGGTGCAACGAACCTGGACGAGATGTTCCCATATCTGGATCTTTGCCATAATTGGATTATTCTCTGCTTGCTGCTCCAGATGCGCCAAATCTTCGCCGGAGATAGATGAATCCATACAAGGCATTCTATTTTTGGGTGCCCGATCTTGGTGCAGATACATCGAACCTGGACGAGATATTCCCATATCTACCCGAAGATATGCAAGGATCTTTACCATAATTAGATTATTCTCTGCTTGTTGTTCCAGATGTGCCAAATCTTCGCCGGAAATAGATGGATCATGCAAAAACTTCGTCATCTCCGCCGATGCATCCATCTTTGGGTCGTGATCCTGAACCCGCGCTTTCAAAGATGCTAACGCCGATAATTGCGTGGTCGGGTATGTAGAACGTAGTCCATCAAGATCTGGTTGTTGCAAGCGTGGATCGCATGAATTAGAAGATGCCGAGATCGTTGAACCATCCATGAAAGAAGAAGATGCCATAACAAGGCTCCTAATCAAAAAATTCAAAAATTCAAAGAGTAAAAACACGTGGTGTAACCCTCCAAACGCCGGACTAACGCCGGTGATGGAGGTCCCTGCCACCGGCTGGTCACGCCCTATCCGGGAGTGGCCAGAAACGGCGGTGGTAGGCGATGAAAAACAGCCCCGGCGGCCGAACACGTTAGATATACGAAGTCTCTCTAGTTTCTCTCTCTCTCGCTGCATGGGTATTGGTCCGGGGTGTTCATCCTGCCCAAAGGCGTTATTAGAGTAATTGAGCAACGATTCAGATCGTTCCTCTGGGCGGGTTCTGCTGCCAAGGTTGCTTGGGATGATGTATGTTTCCCGGTGGATGAGGGTGGTTTGGGCATTCGCTCGCTTGTGGACGATAACAAGGCCCTTCTTCTTAAGCACCTATGGAGTATTCTGAGCAAGGATCCCAATTCTATTTGGGTATGTGGCTTCTCCAGACGCGACTGCAAAATCGCTCGTTGTGGACTATATCGGAAACCGCCCAATCGGCGTGGAGTTGGAGAAAACTCTTACAACTTCGCCCTATGCTTCGATCGAAGGTTAGTATCCGTATTGGTAATGGCGAAACTATTTGGTTATGGCAGGACCCATGGATCGATGATAGGCCGCTTCTAGAACGATTTCCACGGGGACCGATGATTATGGGCCTTTCTGATGATTCACGTTTGAGTCGAGTCATTGCTAGTGATGGTTGGAGGTGGCCAACGACTTCCTCGATGGAATTTCTGATGATTGAACCCATGCTCCCGGACGTTCACCCATTGGAAGACTCTTACCGATGGCTACCGTCTCCCACAGGACTTTTCACCACTGCTTCTGCTCGGGATGCGTTCCGGCAGAAATGCTCGACGGTTCATTGGGCAGCCCTATTTGGGGGGGGTGCTTAGGGTCCCAAGCTATGAATTCATCTTATGGCTTGCTATTCGTGAACGCCTAGCTACCATAGATAAGCCTTGGGTTGCGCTCAAGGCCGCGTCGAGTGCTTGCTTATTGTGTGACGCGGATGAGATGGAGACGATCAATCACCTTTTCTTTGATTGCCCATGCACATCTCGATGCTTACGACTTCTTCGGCGGCAGATTCGGTTTCTCTGGCCTTACCGCGATTGGCAGCAGGGGATTAGGTGGGCTGGCCTTCGGTGGAAAGGTATGTACCTCCAGCATCTGGCATATCGACATGTTCTGGCTTCGACGATTCACCACATCTGGACTGAGTAAAACCACCGTTGGACTGATGGCAGACGGCAGCATCCCCAGCAGCTCGTTGAGGATATTTGAGGGTATTGCTTATGCACCTATCATTACTACCGTGTCGTTATGAGCTACAGCATTGTGCCCTGCGTCGCCTGTGGCACATTGCTTGGTAGATGTATGAACGTTATTTATGGTAGTTTGTTTGGTGGATAGAGATTATATCCATCTTGTACACAGTGGCATGTCACTGGTCTTTGCGACATGAATCATATCATGTGCGCTTTACTGTCCTTTATTTCATTTATTTAGTGAACGTTCCCCAAAAAAAAATAAAAAAAATACCTTGTTAAACCAAGTCAATGCCTTGTTGACTAAGTAATGCCTTGTTGAATAATTCGAATGCCTTGTTGACCAAGTCAAATATCTTGTTAAACCAAGTCAAATGCCTTGTTCATCAAGTAGAATGCCTTGTTGACCAAGTAATACTTTGTTGAATAAGTAAAATGCGTTGTAGACCCAGTCGAATGCCTTGTTGAACTAGTCAAATGCCTTGTAGACCAAGTTAAATGCCTTGTTAAAGAAGTCAAATACGTTGTAGATTTAGACGAATGCCTTTTAGATCAAGTCGAATAACTTATTGACCAAGTCAAACGCCTTGTTAAAGAAGTCGAATGCGTTGTTGATTTACACGAACGCCTTATTAAAGAAGTCTAATACCTTGTTAACCAGGACATAAGCCTTGTTGATTTACTCGAATGCCTTGTAAATACAGTCGAATGCCTTCTTGAACAAATCAAATGCCTTGTAGACCAAGGAATACATTGTTGAACAAGTCGAGTGCGTTGTAGAACAAGTAGAATGCCTTGTTGACCAAGTCAAATACCTTTTTAAACCTTATTGACCAAGTCAAATGCCTTGTTGATCAAGTAGAATGCCTTGTTGACTAAGTAATGCCTTGTTGAATAAGTCGAATGCCTTGTTGACCAAGTCAAATATCTTGTTAAACCAAGTCAAATGCCTTGTTGATCAAGGAGAATGTCTTGTTGACCAAGTAATGCTTTGTTGAATAAGTAAAATGCGTTGTAGACCCAGTCGAATGCCTTGTTGAACCAGTCAAATGCCTTGTTAAAGAAGTCAAATACGTTGTAGATTTACACGAATGCCTTTTAGATCAAGTCGAATAACTTATTGACCAAGTCAAATGCCTTGTTAACTAAGTAATGCCTTGTTGAATAAGTCGAATGCGTTGTAGACCAAGTCGAATGCCTTGTACACCATGTCAAATGCCTTGTTAACGAAGTCGAATGCGTTGTTGATTTACACGAATGCCTTTTAGATCAAGTCGAATGCCTTATTAACCAAGTCGAATGCCTTGTTCACCAAGTCGAATGCCTTGTTGACCAAGTCGAATGCCTTGTTAAACCAACTCAAATTCCTTGTTGACCAAGTAATGCCTTGTTGAATAAGTCGAATGCCTTGTTGATCAAGTCGAATGCCTTGCAGACCAAGGCAAATGCCTTGTTAAATAAGTCTAATGCCTTGTTAACCAAGTCGAATGCCATGTTGATTTACGCGAATGCCTTATTAAAGAAGTCTAATGCCTTGTTTACCAGGACATAAGCCTTGTTGATTTACTCGAATGCCTTGTAAATACAGTCGAATGCCTTCTTGAACAAGTCAAATGCCTTGTAGACCAAGGAATACATTGTTGAACAAGTCGAGTGCGTTGTAGAACAAGTAGAATGCCTTGTTGACCAAGTCAAATACCTTTTTAAACCAAGTCAATGCCTTTTTGACTAAGTAATGCCTTGTTGAATAAGTCGAATACCTTGTTGAACAAGCGAATGCCTTGTAGATCAAGTCGAATGCCTTGTTCAACAAGTCTAATGCCTTGTAGACCAAGAATGCCTTATTGAACAAGTCGAGTGCCTTGTAGAACAAGCCGAATCTTGTTAAACGAAGTCAAATTGCCTTGTTGACAAAGTCGAATGCCTTGTTGAGCAAGTCGAATGGCCTGTTGACCAAGTCGAATGCCTTGTAAAGCAAGTCGAATGCCTTGTTAAACCAAGTCAAATGCCTTGTTGACCAAGTAATGCCTTGTAGACCAAGTCTAATGCCTTGTAACCGAGTCGAAAGCCTTGTTGAATTACTCGAATGCCTTGTAGACCAAGTAATGCCTTGTTGAACAAGTCGAGTGCCTTGTAGAACAAGTAGAATGCCTTGTTGACCAAGTCAAATGCCTTGTTGACCAAGTCGAATGCCTTGTTAAACGTAGTCAAATGCCTTGTTTAACAAGTAGAATGTCTTGTTGACCAAGTAATGCCTTGTTGAATAAGTCGAATGCCTTGTTGACCAAGTCGAATGCCTTGTTGAACAAGTTGAATGACTTCTAGACCAAGTCAAATGCCTTGTTAAGAAGTCTAATGCCTAGTTTATCAAGTCGAATGCCTTGTTGATTTACTCGAATGCCTTGTAGATCAAGTGGAATGCCTTGTTGAACAAGTCTAATGCCTTGTAGATCAAGGAATGCCTATTTGAACAAGTCGAGTGCATTGTTGATCAAGTCGAGTGCCTTGTAGAACAAGCCGAATGCCTTGTTGACCAAGTCGAATGCCTTGTGGACCAAGTCGAATGGCTTATGGACCAAGTCGAATGCCTTGTTGACCAAGTCATAATGCCTTGTTAAACAAAGTCAAATGTGTTGTTGACCAAGTAATGCCTTGTTGAATAAGTCGAATGCCTTTAAGACAAAGTCGAATGCCTTGCAGACCATGTCAAATGCCTTGTTAAAGAAGTCTAATGCATTCTTAGCCAAGCCGAATGACTTGTTGATTTACTCGAATGCCTTGTTGAAGAAGTCTCATGCCTTGAAGGTCAAGGAATGCCTCGTTGAAAAGTCGAGTGCCTTGTTGATCAAGTCAATTGCTTTTTTTTTTGGGGAACGTTCACTAAATAAATGAAATAAAGGACCGTAACCGTACATGATAGGATTCATGTCGCAAAGACCAGTGACATGCCACTGTGTACAAGATGGATATAATCTCTATCCACCAAACAAACTACCATAAATAACGTTCATACATCTACCAAGCAATGTGCCACAGGCGACGCTGGACACAATACTGTAGCTCATATCGACACGGTAGTAATGATAGGTGCATAAGCAATACCCTCAATATATCCTCAACGAGCTGCTGGGGATGTTGTTGTCTGCCATCAGTCCAACGGTGGTTTCGCTCAGTCCAGATGTGGTGAATCGTCGAAGCCAGAACATGGATATGCCAGATGCTGGAGGTGCATACCTTTCCACCGCAGGCCAGCCCACCTAATCCCCTGCTGCCAATCGCGGTAAGGCCAGAGAAACTGAATCTGCCGCCGACGAAGTCGTAAGCATCGAGATGTGTATGGGCAATCAAAGAACTTGGTGTACAATGCATTTGACATGTTCAACAAGACATTCGACTTGGACAACAAGGCATTCGACTTGATCTACAAGGCATTCATGTAAATCAACAAGGCATTCGAATTCTTTAACAAGATATTTGACTTGGTCATCAACGCATTCGACTTGGTCACCAACACATTCGACTTGGTCAACAACGCATTCGGCTTATCCTACAAGGCACTCGACTTGTTAACCAAGGATTTCCTTGGTCTACAAGGCAATCGACTTTGTCAACAAGGCATTCGACTTGATCTACAAGGCATTCGACTTGGTTATAAGGCATTTGACTTGGTGTATAATGCATTTGACATATTCAACAAGACATTCGACTTGGACAATAAGGCATTCGACTTGATCTACAAGGCATTCAAGTTATCAACAAGGTATTCGAATTCTTTAACAAGACATTTGACTTGGTCTATAAGGATTTGACTTTTTCAACAAGGCATTCGACTTGATTAACAAGGCATTAGACTTCTTTAACAAGGCATTTGACTTTGTTTACAAGGCATTCGACTTGGTCAACAAGGATTTCGACTTATCAAGGCCTTACTTGGTCAACAAGGCATTCTTCTTGTTCAACAAGGCATTTGGACTTGGTTTAACAAGGCATTCGACTTGGTTAACAAGGCATTCAACTTGGTCAACAAGTTATTGGACTTGGTCAACAAGTCATTGGACTTGGTTAACAAGACATTTGACTTGGTCGACAAGGCATTCGGCTTGTTCTACAAGGCGCTCGACTTGATCACCATGGCACTCGAATTGTTCAATAAGGAATTCCTTGGTGTACAAGGCATTAGACTTGTTCAACATGTCATTCGACTTGATATAATAGGCATTCGAGTAAATCATCAAGGCATTCGACTTGATTAACAAGGCATTAGACTTCTTTAACAAGACATTTCACTTGGTTTACAAGGCATTCGACTTGGTCAACAAGGCATTCGACTTATTCAACAAGGCATTTTACTTATTCAACAAGGCATTTGACTTGGTTTAACAAGGCATTTGACTTGGTCAACAAGGCATTCAACTTGGTCTACAAGGCATTGGATTTGGTCAACAACGCATTCGGCTTGTTCTACAAAGCACTCGACTTGATCAACAAGGCACTAGACTTGATCAACAAGGAATTCCTTGGTCTACAGACATTCGACTTGGTCAACAAGGCATTCGACTTGATCTACAAGGCATTCGACTTGGTTAATAAGGCATTTGACTTGGTCTACAAGGCATTTGATATGTTCAACAAGACATTCGACTTGGTCAAAAGACATTCGACTTGATATACAAGGCATTCGAGTAAATCAACAAGGCATTCGAATTCTTTAACAAGGCATTAGACTTGGTCTACAAGGCACTCGACTTGTTCAACAAGTAATTCCTTGGTCTACAAGGCATTCGACTTGGTCAACAAGGCATTTGACTTGATCTACAAGGCATTCGACTTGGTTATAAGGCATTTGACTTGGTGTATAATGCATTTGACATATTCAACAAGACATTCGACTTGGACAATAAGGCATTCGACTTGATCTACAAGGCATTCAAGTTATCAACAAGGTATTCGAATTCTTTAACAAGACATTTGACTTGGTCTATAAGGATTTGACTTTTTCAACAAGGCATTCGACTTGATTAACAAGGCATTAGACTTCTTTAACAAGGCATTTGACTTTGTTTACAAGGCATTCGACTTGGTCAACAAGGATTTCGACTTATCAAGGCCTTACTTGGTCAACAAGGCATTCTTCTTGTTCAACAAGGCATTTGGACTTGGTTTAACAAGGCATTCGACTTGGTTAACAAGGCATTCAACTTGGTCAACAAGTTATTGGACTTGGTCAACAAGTCATTGGACTTGGTTAACAAGACATTTGACTTGGTCGACAAGGCATTCGGCTTGTTCTACAAGGCGCTCGACTTGATCACCATGGCACTCGAATTGTTCAATAAGGAATTCCTTGGTGTACAAGGCATTAGACTTGTTCAACATGTCATTCGACTTGATATAATAGGCATTCGAGTAAATCATCAAGGCATTCGACTTGATTAACAAGGCATTAGACTTCTTTAACAAGACATTTCACTTGGTTTACAAGGCATTCGACTTGGTCAACAAGGCATTCGACTTATTCAACAAGGCATTTTACTTATTCAACAAGGCATTTGACTTGGTTTAACAAGGCATTTGACTTGGTCAACAAGGCATTCAACTTGGTCTACAAGGCATTGGATTTGGTCAACAACGCATTCGGCTTGTTCTACAAAGCACTCGACTTGATCAACAAGGCACTAGACTTGATCAACAAGGAATTCCTTCGTCTACAGACATTCGACTTGGTCAACAAGGCATTCGACTTGATCTACAAGGCATTCGACTTGGTTAATAAGGCATTTGACTTGGTCTACAAGGCATTTGATATGTTCAACAAGACATTCGACTTGGTCAAAAAGACATTCGACTTGATATACAAGGCATTCGAGTAAATCAACAAGGCATTCGAATTCTTTAACAAGGCATTAGACTTGGTCTACAAGGCACTCGACTTGTTCAACAAGTAATTCCTTGGTCTACAAGGCATTCAACTTGGTCAACAAGGCATTTGACTTGATCTACAAGGCATTCGACTTGGTTATAAGGCATTTGACTTGGTGTACAATGCATTTGACATGTTCAACAAGACATTCGACTTGGACAACAAGGCATTCGACTTGATCTACAAGGCATTCATGTAAATCAACAAGGCATTCGAATTCTTTAACAAGATATTTGACTTGGTCATCAACGCATTCGACTTGGTCATCAACACATTCGACTTGGTCAACAACGCATTCGGCTTATCCTACAAGGCACTCGACTTGTTAACCAAGGATTTCCTTGGTCTACAAGGCAATCGACTTTGTCAACAAGGCATTCGACTTGATCTACAAGGCATTCGACTTGGTTATAAGGCATTTGACTTGGTGTATAATGCATTTCACATATTCAACAAGACATTCGACTTGGACAATAAGGCATTCGACTTGATCTACAGGCATTCAAGTTATCAACAAGGTATTCGAATTCTTTAACAAGACATTTGACTTGGTCTATAAGGATTTGACTTTTTCAACAAGGCATTCGACTTGATTAACAAGGCATTAGACTTCTTTAACAAGGCATTTGACTTTGTTTACAAGGCATTCGACTTGGTCAACAAGGATTTCGACTTATCAAGGCCTTACTTGGTCAACAAGGCATTCTTCTTGTTCAACAAGGCATTTGGACTTGGTTTAACAAGGCATTCGACTTGGTTAACAAGGCATTCAACTTGGTCAACAAGTTATTGGACTTGGTCAACAAGTCATTGGACTTGGTTAACAAGACATTTGACTTGGTCGACAAGGCATTCGGCTTGTTCTACAAGGCGCTCGACTTGATCACCATGGCACTCGAATTGTTCAATAAGGAATTCCTTGGTGTACAAGGCATTAGACTTGTTCAACATGTCATTCGACTTGATATAATAGGCATTCGAGTAAATCAAGGCATTCGACTTGATTATTACAAAGCATTAGACTCTTTAACAAGGCATTGACTGGTTTGCAAGGCTTTCGACTTGTTAACAAGACTTCGACTTATGCAACAAGGCATTACTTGGTCAACAAGGCTTCAAACTTGGTCTACAAGGTATTAGACTTGGTAAACAACGCATTCGGCTTGTTTACAAAGCACTCGACTTGATCAACAAGGCACTCGACTGTTTAACAAGAATTCCTTTGTCTACAGGCATTCGACTGGTCAACAAGGCTTTTGACTTGATCTACAAGTCATTCGACTGTTAACAGGCATTTGACTTGGTACAAGGTTTGATATGTTCAACAAGACATTCGACTTGGTCAACAAAGCTTCGACTTGATCTACAAGGCATTCGAGTAAATCACACAAGGCATTCGAATTCTTTAACAAGGCATTTGACTTGATCTACAAGGCACTTGACTTGTTCAACAAGGAATTCATGGTCTACAAGACATTCTACTTGGTCAACAAGGCATTTCACTGATCTACAAGGCATTCGACTGGTATAAAGCATTTGAATTGGTGTACCAACCATTTGACATGTTCACTAAGACATTCGACTTGGACAACAATGCTGCGACTTGATCTACAAGGCATTCGAATTCTTTAACAAGACATTTGACTGGTCTATAAGGCATTTGACTTTTTCCACAAGGCATTGACTTATTCCACTAGGCATTACTTGGTCAACAAGGCATTTGACTTGGTTTAACAAGGCATTCGACTTGGTCAAGAAGGCATTCGACTTGTCAACAAGGAATTCCTTGGTCTACAAGGCATTCGACATTGTCAATAAGGCATTCCGCTTGATCAACAAGGCATTCGACTTGATCAACAAGGCATTTGTTGGTCTACAAGGCATTTGACATGTTCAACAACACATTCGACTTAATCTACAAGGCATTCAAAATCTTTAACAAAGCATTGACTTGGTCCACAAGGCAGTTGACTTTTTCAAAAAGGCATTCGACTTATTCAACAAGGCATTACTGGCCAATAAGACATTTGACTTGGTTAATAAGCATTCGACTTGGTCGACAAGGCATTCGACTTGGTCATCAACTCATTCGACTTGGTCAACAAGCATTCGGCTTATCTACAAAGAAAACTCGACTTGTTAAACAAGGCACCGACTTGGTCTACAAGGCACTCGACTTGATCTACAAGGCATTCGACTGGTTATAAGGCATTGACTTGTTGTACAATGCATTTGACATGTTCAACAAGAGATTCGACTTGGACAACAAGGCATTTGACTTGATCTACAAGGCATTCGACTTGATCACAAGGCATCCAACTGGTTAACAAGGCATTTGACTTGGTCTACAAGGCATTTAACATGTTCAACAAGCCATTCGACTTGGTCAACAAGGCATTCGACTGATCTACAAGCATTCGAGTAAATCAACAAGGCATTCGAAATCTTCACAAGGTATTTGACTTATTTTACAAGCATTATTTGGTCAACAAGGCATTCGACTTCGAGTAAATCATCAAGGCATTCGACTTGATAACAAGGCATTAGACTTCTTTAACAAGACATTTCACTTGGTTTACAAGGCATTCGACTGGTCAACAGGCATTCGACTTATTCAACAAGGCATTTTACTTATTCAACAAGGCATTTGACTTGGTTTAACAAGGCATTTGACTTGGTCAACAAGGCATTCAACTTGGTCTACAAGGCATTGGATTTGGTCAACAACGCATTCGGCTTGTTCTACAAAGCACTCGACTTGATCAACAAGGCACTAGACTTGATCAACAAGGAATTCCTTGGTCTACAGACATTCGACTTGGTCAACAAGGCATTCGACTTGATCTACAAGGCATTCGACTTGGTTAATAAGGCATTTGACTTGGTCTACAAGGCATTTGATATGTTCAACAAGACATTCGACTTGGTCAAAAAGACATTCGACTTGATATACAAGGCATTCGAGTAAATCAACAAGGCATTCGAATTCTTTAACAAGGCATTAGACTTGGTCTACAAGGCACTCGACTTGTTCAACAAGTAATTCCTTGGTCTACAAGGCATTCGACTTGGTCAACAAGGTATTTGACTTGATCTACAAGGCATTCGACTTGGTTATAAGGCATTTGACTTGGTGTACAATGCATTTGACATGTTCAACAAGACATTCGACTTGGACAACAAGGCATTCGACTTGATCTACAAGGCATTCATGTAAATCAACAAGGCATTCGAATTCTTTAACAAGATATTTGACTTGGTCATCAACGCATTCGACTTGGTCATCAACACATTCGACTTGGTCAACAACGCATTCGGCTTATCCTACAAGGCACTCGACTTGTTAACCAAGGATTTCCTTGGTCTACAAGGCAATCGACTTTGTCAACAAGGCATTCGACTTGATCTACAAGGCATTCGACTTGGTTATAAGGCATTTGACTTGGTGTATAATGCATTTGACATATTCAACAAGACATTCGACTTGGACAATAAGGCATTCGACTTGATCTACAAGGCATTCAAGTTATCAACAAGGTATTCGAATTCTTTAACAAGACATTTGACTTGGTCTATAAGGATTTGACTTTTTCAACAAGGCATTCGACTTGATTAACAAGGCATTAGACTTCTTTAACAAGGCATTTGACTTTGTTTACAAGGCATTCGACTTGGTCAACAAGGATTTCGACTTATCAAGGCCTTACTTGGTCAACAAGGCATTCTTCTTGTTCAACAAGGCATTTGGACTTGGTTTAACAAGGCATTCGACTTGGTTAACAAGGCATTCAACTTGGTCAACAAGTTATTGGACTTGGTCAACAAGTCATTGGACTTGGTTAACAAGACATTTGACTTGGTCGACAAGGCATTCGGCTTGTTCTACAAGGCGCTCGACTTGATCACCATGGCACTCGAATTGTTCATAAGGAATTCCTTGGTGTACAAGGCATTAGACTTGTTCAACATGTCATTCGACTTTATATAATAGGCATTCGAGTAATCATCAAGGCATTCGACTTGATTAACAAGGCATTAGACTTCTTTAACAAGACATTTCACTTGGTTTACAAGGCATTCGACTTGGTCAACAAGGCATTCGACTTATTCAACAAGGCATTTTACTTATTCAACAAGGCATTTGACTTGGTTTACAAGGCACTAGACCTTGATCAACAAGGAATTCCTTGGTCTACAGACATTCGATTGGTCAACAAGGCTTCGACTTGATCTTACAAGGCATTCTGACTGTTAATTAGGCATTTGACTTGGTTACAAGGCATTTGATATGTTCAACAAGACATTCGACTTGGTCAAAAAGACATTCGACTTGATATACAAGCATTCGAGTAAATCACAAGGCATTCGAATTCTTTAACAAGGCATTAGACTTGGTCTACAAGGCATCGACTTGTTCAACAAGTAATTCCTTGGTCTACAAGGCATTCGACTGGTCACAAGGCATTTGACTTGATCTACAAGTTCGACTGGTTATAAGGCATTTGACTTGGTGTACAATGCATTTGACATGTTCAACAAGACATTCGACTTGGACAACAAGGCATTCGACTTGATCTACAAGGCATTCATGTAAATCAACAAGGCATTCGAATTCTTTAACAAGATATTTGACTTGGCATCAACGCATTCGACTTGGTCATCAACACATTCGACTTGGTCAACAACGCATTCGGCTTATCCTACAAGGCCACTCGACTTGTTAACCAAGGATTTCCTTGGTCTACAAGGCAATCGACTTTGTCAACAAGGCATTCGACTTGATCTACAAGGCATTCGACTTGGTTATAAGGCATTGACTTGGTGTATATGCATTTGACATATTCAACAAGACATTCGACTTGGACAATAAGGCATTCGACTTGATCTACAAGGCATTCAAGTTATCAACAAGGTATTCGAATTCTTTAACAAGACATTTGACTTGGTCTATAAGGATTTGACTTTTTCAACAAGGCATTCGACTTGATTAACAAGGCATTAGACTTCTTTAACAAGGCATTTGACTTTGTTTACAAGGCATTCGACTTGGTCAACAAGGATTCGACTTATCAAGGCCTTACTTGGTCAACAAGGCATTCTTCTTGTTCAACAAGGCATTTGGACTTGGTTTAACAAGGCATTCGACTTGGTTAACAAGGCATTCAACTTGGTCAACAAGTTATTGGACTTGGTCAACAAGTCATTGGACTTGGTTAACAAGACATTTGACTTGGTCGACAAGGCATTCGGCTTGTTCTACAAGGCGCTCGACTTGATCACCATGGCACTCGAATTTTCAATAAGGAATTCCTTGGTGTACAAGGCATTAGACTTGTTCAACATGTCATTCGACTTTATATAATAGGCATTCGAGTAAATCATCAAGGCATTCGACTTGATTAACAAGGCATTAGACTTCTTTAACAAGACATTTCACTTGGTTTACAAGGCATTCGACTTGGTCAACAAGGCATTCGACTTATTCAACAAGGCATTTTACTTATTCAACAAGGCATTTGACTTGGTTTCAAGGCATTTGACTTGGTCAACAAGGCATTCAACTTGGTCTACAAGGCATTGGATTTGGTCAACAACGCATTCGGCTGTTCTACAAAGCACTCGACTTGATCAACAAGGCACTAGACTTGATCACAAGGAATTCCTTGGTCTACAGACATTCGACTTGGTCAACAAGGCATTCGACTTGATCTACAAGGCATTCGACTTGGTTAAAAAGGCATTTGCCTTGGTCTACAAGGCATTTGATATGTTCAACAAGACATTCGACTTGGTCAAAAAGACATTCGACTTGATATACAAGGCATTCGAGTAAATCAACAAGGCATTCGAATTTTAACAAGGCATTAGACTTGGTCTACAAGGCACTCGACTTGTTCAACAAGTAATTCCTTGGTCTACAAGCATTCGACTTGGTCAACAAGGCATTTGACTTGATCTACAAGGCATTCGACTTGGTTATAAGGCATTTGACTTGGTGTACAATGCATTTGACATGTTCAACAAGACATTCGACTTGGACAACAAGGCATTCGACTTGATCTACAAGGCATTCATGTAAATCAACAAGGCATTCGAATTCTTTAACAAGATATTTGACTTGGTCATCAACGCATTCGACTTGGTCATCAACACATTCGACTTGGTCAACAACGCATTCGGCTTATCCTACAAGGCACTCGACTTGTTAACCAAGGATTTCTTGGTCTACAAGGCAATCGACTTGTCAACAAGGCATTCGACTTGATCTACAAGGCATTCGACTTGGTTATAAGGCATTTGACTTGGTGTATAATGCATTTGACATATTCAACAAGACATTCGACTTGGACAATAAGGCATTCGACTTGATCTACAAGGCATTCAAGTTATCAACAAGGTATTCGAATTCTTTAACAAGACATTTAATTTGTCTATAAGGATTTGACTTTTTCAACAAGGCATTCGACTTGATTAACAAAGCATTAGACTTCTTTAACAAGGCATTTGACTTTGTTTACAAGGCATTCGACTTGGTCAACAAGGATTTCGACTTATCAAGGCCTTACTTGGTCAACAAGGCATTCTTCTTGTTCAACAAGGCATTTGGACTTGGTTTAACAAGGCATTCGACTTGGTTAACAAGGCATTCAACTTGGTCAACAAGTTATTGGACTTGGTCAACAAGTCATTGGACTTGGTTAACAAGACATTTGACTTGGTCGACAAGGCATTCGGCTTGTTCTACAAGGCGCTCGACTTGATCACCATGGCACTCGAATTGTTCAATAAGGAATTCCTTGGTGTACAAGGCATTAGACTTGTTCAACATGTCATTCGACTTGATATAATAGGCATTCGAGTAAATCAACAAGGCATTCGACTTGATTAACAAAGCATTAGACTTCTTTAACAAGGCATTTGACTTGGTTTGCAAGGCTTTCGACCTTGTTAACAAGACATTCGACTTATGCAACAAGGCATTACTTGGTCAACAAGGCATTCAACTTGGTCTACAAGGTATTAGACTTGGTAAACAACGCATTCGGCTTGTTCTACAAAGCACTCGACTTGATCAACAAGGCACTCGACTTGTTTAACAAAGAATTCCTTTGTCTACAGGCATTCGACTTGGTCAACAAGGCTTTTGACTTGATCTACAAGTCATTCGACTTGTTAACAAGGCATTTGACTTGGTCTACAAGGCTTTTGATATGTTCAACAAGACATTCGACTTGGTCAACAAAGCTTTCGACTTGATCTACAAGGCATTCGAGTAAATCAACAAGGCATTCGAATTCTTTAACAAGGCATTTGACTTGATCTACAAGGCACTTGACTTGTTCAACAAGGAATTCATTGGTCTACAAGACATTCTACTTGGTCAACAAGGCATTTCACTTGATCTACAAGGCATTCGACTTGGTTATAAAGCATTTGAATTGGTGTACAACGCATTTGACATGTTCACTAAGACATTCGACTTGGACAACAATGCCTGCGACTTGATCTACAAGGCATTCGAATTCTTTAACAAGACATTTGACTTGGTCTATAAGGCATTTGACTTTTTCCACAAGGCATTTGACTTATTCCACTAGGCATTACTTGGTCAACAAGGCATTTGACTTGGTTTAACAAGGCATTCGACTTGGTCAAGAAGGCATTCGACTTGTTCAACAAGGAATTCCTTGGTCTACAAGGCATTCGACATTGTCAATAAGGCATTCCGCTTGATCAACAAGGCATTCGACTTGATCAACAAGGCATTTGACTTGGTCTACAAGGCATTTGACATGTTCAACAACACATTCGACTTAATCTACAAGGCATTCAAAATCTTTAACAAAGCATTTGACTTGGTCCACAAGGCAGTTGACTTTTTCAACAAGGCATTCGACTTATTCAACAAGGCATTACTTGGCCAATAAGACATTTGACTTGGTTTAATAAGCATTCGACTTGGTCGACAAGGCATTCGACTTGGTCATCAACTCATTCGACTTGGTCAACAACGCATTCGGCTTATTCTACAAAGAAACTCGACTTGTTCAACAAGGCACTCGACTTGGTCTACAAGGCACTCGACTTGATCTACAAGGCATTCGACTTGGTTATAAGGCATTTGACTTGTTGTACAATGCATTTGACATGTTCAACAAGAGATTCGACTTGGACAACAAGGCATTCGACTTGATCTACAAGGCATTCGACTTGATCTACAAGGCATCCAACTTGGTTAACAAGGCATTTGACTTGGTCTACAAGGCATTTAACATGTTCAACAAGCCATTCGACTTGGTCAACAAGGCATTCGACTTGATCTACAAGGCATTCGAGTAAATCAACAAGGCATTCGAAATCTTCAACAAGGTATTTGACTTATTCTACAAGGCATTATTTGGTCAACAAGGCATTCGACTTATTCAACAAGGCATTAATTGGCCAATAAGGAATTTGACTTGGTTTAACAAGGCATTCGACTTGGTCGCCAAGGCATTCGACTTGGTCCACAAGCCATTCGACTTGTTCTACAAGGCATTTGACTTGGTTTCACAAGGCATTCCACTGGGAGAACATGGCATTCGACTAGGTCAACAAGGCATTCGACTTTGTCAATAAGCCATTCGACTTGCTCAACAAGGCATTCGACTTGGTCAACAAGATATTTGACTTGGTCAATAAGGCATTCGGTTTGTTTTACAAGCCAGTCGACTTGGTCAACAAGGCACTCGAATTGTTCAATAAGGTATTCCTTGGTCTACAAGGCATAAGACTTTTCAACAAGGCATTCGACTTGATATAATAGTCATTCGAGTAAATTAATAAGGCAGTTGACCTGATTAACAAGGCATTAGACTTCATTAACAAGGCATTTGACTTGGTTTACAATGCATCGACTTGGTCAACAAGGCATTCGACTTATTCAACAAGGCATTACTTGGTGGACAAAGCATTTTACTTACTCAACAAGGCATTTGACGTGGTTTAACAAGGCATTCGACTTGGTCAACAAGACATTCGACTTGGTCAACAAGGCATTCGACTTTATCTACAAGGCATTCGACTTGGTTAACAAGGCATTTGACTTGGTCTACAATGCATTTGATATGTTCAACAAGACATTCGACTTGGTCAACAAGGCATTCGACTTGATCTACAAGGCATTCAAGTAAATTAACAAGGCATTCGAATTCTTTAACAAGGCATTTGACTTGGTCTACAAGGCACTCTATTTGTTCAACAAGGAATTCCTTGGTCTACAAGGCATTCGACTTGGTCAACAAGGCATTCGACTTGATCTACAAGGTATTCGACTTGGTTATAAGACATTTGACTTGGTGTACAATGCATTTGACATGTTCAACAAGAAATTCGACTTGGACAACAAGACATTCGACTTGATCTACAAGGCATTCAAGTAAATCAACAAGGCATTCGAATTCTTTAACAAGACATTTGACTTGGTCTACAAGGCATTTGACTTGGTTTAACAAGGAGTTCCACTTGGACAACATGGCATTCGACTTGGTCAACAAGGCATTCGATTTGTTCTACAAGGCAGTCGACTTGGTCAACAAGGCACTCGAATTGTTCAATAAGGCATTCCTTGGTCTACAAGGCATTAGACTTGTTCAACAAGGCATTCGACATGATATAATAGGCTTTCGAGTAAATCAACATTTGACCTGATTAACAAGGCATTAGACTTCTTTAACAAGACATTTGACTTGGCTTAGAAGGCATTCGACTTGGTTAACAAGGCATTCGACTTATTCAACAAGGATTTTTTGGTCAACAAGGCATTTTACTTACTCAACAAGGCATTTGATGTGGTTTAACAAGGCATTCAACTTGGTCAACAAGGCATTCGACTTGATCTACCAGGCATTCGACTCGGTTAACAAGGCATTTGACTTGGTCTACAATACATTTGATAAGTTCAACAATACATTCGACTTGGTCAACAAGGCATTCGACTTGATCTACAAGGCATTCAAGTAAATCAACAAGGCATTCGAATTCTTTAACAAGACATTTGACTTGGTCTACAAGGCATTTGACTTAGTTTAACAAGGAATTCCACTTGGACAACATGGCATTCGACTTGGTCAACAAGGCATTCGACTTGGTCAATAAGCCATTCGACTTGCTCAACAAGTCATTTGACTTGGTCAACAAGGCATTCGACTTGTTCTACAAGGCAGTCGACTTGGTCAAAAAGGCACTCGAATTGTTAATAAGGCATTCCTTGGTCTACAAGCCATTAGACTTGTTCAACAAGGCATTCGACTTGATATAATAGTCATTCGAGTAAATCAGCAAGGCATTTGACTTGATTAACAAGGCATTAGACTTCTTTAACAAGGCATTTGACTTGGTTTACAAGGCATTCGACTTGGTCAACAAGGCATTAGACTTCTTTAACAAGGCATTTGACTTTGTTTACAAGGCATTCGACTTGGTCAACAAGGCATTCGACTTGATCTACAAGACATTCGACTTGGTCAACTAGGCATTCGACTTGATCTACAAGGCATTCGAATTCTTTAACAAGGCATTCGAATTCTTTAACAAGGCATTGGACTTCGTCTACAAGGCACTCGACTTGTGCAACAAGGAATTCCTTGGTCGACAAGGCATTCGACTTGGTCAACAAGGGATTCGACTTGGTTATAAGCCATTTGACTTGGTGTACAATGCATTTGACACATGTTCAACAAGACATTCGACTTGGACAACAAGGCATCCGACTTGATCTACAAGGCATTCAAGTAAATCAACAAGGCATTCGACTTGATCTACAAGGCATTCAAGTACATCAACAAGGCATTCGAATTCTTTAATAAGACATTTGACTTGGTTTTCAAGGCATTTGACTTTTCGACAAGTCATTTGACTTATTCAACAAAGCATTACTTGGTCAACAAGGCATTTGACTTGGATTGACAAGGTATTCGACTTGTTCTACACGACATTTGACTTGGTTTAACAAGGCATTTGACTTGGACAAAATGACATTCGACATGGTCAACAAGGCATTCCACTTGGTCAAAAAGCCATTTGACTTGCTCAACAAGGCATTCGACTTAATCAACAACACATTTGACTTGGTTGACAAGGCATTCGGCTTGTTCTACAAGGCACTCGACTTGATCAGCAAGGCACTCGACTTGATCAACAAGGCACTCGACTTGATAACCAAGGAATACCTTGGTCTACAGGCATTCTACTTGGTCAACAAGGCATTCGACTTGATCTACAAGGCAATCAAGTAAATCAACAAGGCATTCGAATTCTTTAACCAGACATTTGACTTGGTCTACAAGGCATTTGACTTTTCGACAAGGCATTCGACTTATTCAACAAGGCATTACTTGGTCAACAAGGCATTTGACTTGGATTGACAAGGCATTCGACTTGTGCTACAAGGCATTTGACTTGGTTTAACAAAGCATTTAACTTGGACAACATGGCATTCGACTTGGTCAACAAGGCATTCCACTTGTTCAAAACGCCATTCGACTTGCTCAACAAGGCATTCGACTTGGTCAACAAGACATTTGACTTGGTCGACAAGGCATTCAGCTTGTTCTACAAGGGACACTCGACTTGATCAACAAGGCACTCGAATTGTTCAATAAGGCATTCCATGGTCTACAAGGCATTAGACTTGTTCAACAAGGCATTCGACT
The DNA here is from genome assembly GCA_004919715.1 of Linderniella brevidens. Taxonomy (NCBI): domain Eukaryota; kingdom Viridiplantae; phylum Streptophyta; class Magnoliopsida; order Lamiales; family Linderniaceae; genus Linderniella; species Linderniella brevidens. The sequence continues at coordinate 191,286 of SWDC01000010.1, forward strand.
TGATATAATAGGCATTCGAGTAAATCAACAAGGCATTCGACTTCATTAACAAGGAATTAGACTTTTTTAACAAGGCATTTGACTTGGTTTACAAGGCATTCGACTTGATCAACAAGGCACTCGAATTGTTTAATAAGGCATTCCTTGATCTACCTGGCATTAGACTTGTTCAACAAAGCATTCGACTTGATATAATAGGCATTCGAGTAGATCAACAAGGCATTCGACTTTATTAACAAGGCATTAGACATCTTTAAAAAGACATTCGACTTGGTCAACATGGAATTTGACTAATTCAACAAGGCATTACTTGGTCAATAAGGCATTTCACTTGGTTTAACAAGGCATTCGACTTCGTCAACAAGGCATTCAACTTGGTCTACAAGGCATTGGACTTGGTCAACAATGCATTCGTCTTGTTCTACAAAGCACTCGACTTGGTCAACAAAGCATTTGACTTGATCTACAAGGCATTCGACTTGGTTAACAAGGCATTTGACTTGGTGGACAAGGCATTTGATATATTCAACAAGACATTCAACTTGGTCAACAAGGCATTCGACTTGATCTACATGGCATTCGAATTTTTTAACAAGGCATTTGACTTGGTCTACAAGGCACTCGACTTGTGCAACAAGGAATTCCTTGGTCTATTTTTTTTTTTGGGAAAAGGTCATTAAAATAAAATGTGGAAAGATACAATGTTCAGCAGCAATAAGCTGCACCGCTCGGTAACATGCTACCTATAATCAACGCAAGCAATCCAATCGAGCAAGCAAACATCAGCGGAATCGTGAGTAGCCATGGGTCAGTCGAGAGGCGTGTATTCGCTCCATTCCCAATGCGTAACTCTAGAAGTGGCCGGATGATGGGTCTGAGCTTGAGGAGCTTCTTCCAGCTCCATGAGGTATTAGCCGTGGATCTGATGGTCCAGAAGGATGTGTTGTGCAGCCGCGTCCGTCGTATCCATGTGGCCCATATCGAAGACTCATCTCCCGTGAGAATGTTCCAAATAAGACGCATCATCAGCGCCATGTTCTCCACCTCAATCGATCTCAGTCCAAGTCCCCCTTCGTCCCTTGGTGCGCATACGTCGGTCCATGCCACCTTCGCGCTAGATCCCTTCCACAAGAAAGCTCGAAGACGCTTCTCGATACTGCGGATGATTCCCTTGGGGAGTAAGAAGACTCCCGCCCAATACACATGGATAGTCATAAGGACCGATCGAATGAGCTGTACCCTCCCGGCGTATGAGAGCGAGTGGTTGGTCCAAGAACCAAGCCGACGATCAATAGAACGTAATAAGGGGGCGGAATCATCGATAGTCAATCGCGATGTGATAAGGGGGACCCCCAGGTACCGCACAGGAAGAGACCCGATAGGGAAGCCCATAACAGCCTGGAGTGTACCCTTCAGTCGTTCTGCCCGTTTCGAGATAAACATCTCGCTTTTACTGGAGTTTGCCCGTACTCCTGAAAGCGACGCAAAAAGCTCGAGGCTGTCGCGGAAGATACTGACTGATTGAACGTCCGCCTGCGAGAAAAGAAGAAGATCATCGGCGAAGGTCAACATGAAGAGGGATGTGGCCTCGCATCGCCAATGGTATCGGAAGCTGCTGCTAAGGTTGATGCGGGACGCTATGATTCCATGTAAAGCCTCCATCACCAACACAAAGAGATAAGGTGATATGGGGTCGCCTTGTCTGAGACCCCGCCGTCCTTTGAAGAAACCCTCCGGCCTACCGTTGATGTTGATGGAAAAATGCGTCGACGTGAGGCATGACCGGACCCACCCAATGAAGGTCGGGTGAAAGTGAAGTGCCTGAAGTGTGGCAAAGATAAAATCCCACTCAATCTTATCATATGCCTTGGCGAGATCGACCTTAAGAGCCACCCGTTCAGGCAGCCCGGCTCTATTGTATCCGTGACAAATCTCTTGGGCTAAGAGAATGTTGTCGGAAATACGCCTTCCAGGGATGAATGCCGTCTGTGTAGGGTGGATAAGTTTCCCCAAGCTGTCTCGTAGCCGATTAGCAATGATCTTGGAGATGATCTTATAGAGAACGTTGCAGCAGGCAATCGGTCGAAAATCCTTCGCCATGCGTGGATTATCCCCTTTTGGAATGAGGGTGATAAGGGTCGAATTCAGCTCCCCTAGGAGGCGTCCCGTCCGGAAGAAATCCCGGATGGCGAACGAGATATCCTCCCCGATGATGTGCCATGCCCGCTTGTAGAAAACCGCGGAGTACCCGTCTGGCCCTGGCGATTTGTTATCTCCCATTGCATGCAGCGCGTTGTTGATTTCCACATCAGTGACCGGCTGATCCATTGCCTCCGCATCGGTTGTGCTGAGCGCTGCCCCGAAGTAAGGCGCGACGTCAGAGGCGGATATTGGGGTTGTCCACATGGATTGCCCGAGAAGTTCCGAGTAATATCGGACCAATTCAGCCCGCACTTGTGCACCTCCCTCGAACGTGTTTCCCGCCTCATCCTCCAAGTGGAAGATACGATTTCCAACCCGCCGTGTGGCCACTTTCTTGAAGAAAAAAGAAGTGCATTGGTCACCGTCCTTGAGCCATGCCACTTTCGCCCGCTGAAGGAGTGCCGAATGCTCCAATTCGACCGCTTTGGCATACACAAGCCGACATTGCTTCTCCAAGATTAGTAATTGATCCTCCAATGGATAGTTTGCCGCCATGTCCTGAGCAATCTCTAGAAATTTGCGCGCCTCGAGTATCCATTTGTCGTAGTTCCCTCTTCATCGCTTTCAGTCTCTGGACGACTACATACATCGGGTATCCATTTGCTTGCAGACTCCAAGTTTTCGCCACGATAGGAAGAAAACGAGGATCCTGCGCCAAAAAATTATCAAAACGAAAAGAATTATTCCTCTCAGAAGCCCTAGCTGTAGTCGCGAGGATGAGTGGAGAGTGGTCCGATGTAGCAGGGGTTGCGCAATGATAAGTAAGGTCCCCCAATCTAGCGAACCAAGAGGGGTTGCCAAGCATCCTATCGAGGCGTCGCCATACACCCGACGTGCCCCCTTGCTGGTTATACCACGTGTAGAGTTGCCCCGTGCATGGCAGGATGATGGGTCTGAGCTTGAGGAGCTTCTTCCAGCTCCATGAGGTATTAGCCGTGGATCTGATGGTCCAGAAGGATGTGTTGTGCAGCCGCGTCCGTCGTATCCATGTGGCCCATATCGAAGACTCATCTCCCCTGAGAATGTTCCAAATAAGACGCATCATCAGCGCCTTGTTCTCCACCTCAATCGATCTCAGTCCAAGTCCCCCTACGTCCCTTGGTGCGCATACGTCGGTCCATGCCACCTTCGCGCTAGATCCCTTCCACAAGAAAGCTCGAAGACGCTTCTCGATACTGCGGATGATTCCCTTGGGGAGTAAGAAGACTCCCGCCCAATACACATGGATAGTCATAAGGACCGATCGAATGAGCTGTACCCTCCCGGCGTATGAGAGCGAGTGGTTGTCAAAAAACCAAGCCGACGATCAATAGAACGTAATAAGGGGGCGCAATCATCGATAGTCAATCGCGATGTGATAAGGGGGACCCCCAGGTACCGCACAGGAAGAGACCCGATAGGGAAGCCCATAACAGCCTGGAGTGTACCCTTCAGTCGTTCTGCCCGTTTCGAGATAAACATCTCGCTTTTACTGGAGTTTGCCCGTAGCCCTGAAAGCGAAGAAAAAAGCTCGAGGCTGTCGCGGAAGATACTGACTGATTGAACGTCCGCCTGCGAGAAAAGAAGAAGATCATCGGCGAAGGTCAACATGAAGAGGGATGTGGCCTCGCATCGCCAATGGTATCGGAAGCTGCTGCTAAGGTTGATGCGGGACGCTATGATTCCATGTAAAGCCTCCATCACCAACACAAAGAGATAAGGTGATATGGGGTCGCCTTGTCTGAGACCCCGCCGTCCTTTGAAGAAACCCTCCGGCCTACCGTTGATGTTGATGGAAAAATGCGTCGACGTGAGGCATGACCGGACCCACCCAATGAAGGTCGGGTGAAAGTGAAGTGCCTGAAGTGTGGCAAAGATAAAATCCCACTCAATCTTATCATATGCCTTGGCGAGATCGACCTTAAGAGCCACCCGTTCAGGCAGCCCGGCTCTATTGTATCCGTGACAAATCTCTTGGGCTAAGAGAATGTTGTCGGAAATACGCCTTCCAGGGATGAATGCCGTCTGTGTAGGGTGGATAAGTTTCCCCAAGCCGTCCTTTCAAGAAACCCTTCGGCCTACCGTTGATGTTGATGGAAAAATGCGTCGACGTAAGGCATGACCGGACCCACCCAATGAAGATCGGGTGAAAGTGAAGCGCCTGAAGTGTGGCAATGATGAAATCCCACTCGATTTTATCATATGCCTTCGCTAGGTCAACCTTAAGAGCCACCCGTTCAGGCAGCCCGGCTCTGTTGTATCTGTGACAAATCTCTTGGGCTAAGAGAACGTTGTCGGAGATACGCCTTCCAGGGATGGATGCCGTCTGTGTAGGGTGGACAAGTTTCCCCAAGCTGTCTCGTAGCCGATTAGCAATGATCTTTGATATGATCTTATAGAGAACGTTGCAGCAGGCAATCGGACGAAAATCCTTCGCCATGCGTGGATTATCCCCTTTTGGAATGAGGGTGATAAGGGTCGAATTCAGCTCCCCCAGGAGGCGTCCCGTCCGGAAGAAATCTCGGATGGCGAACGAGATATCCACCCCGATGATGTGCCATGCCCGCTTGTAGAAAACCGCGGAGTACCCGTCTGGCCCTGGCGATTTGTTATCTCCCATTGCATGCAGCGCGTTGTTGATTTCCACATTAGTGACCGGCTGAACCATTGCCTCCGCGTCGGTTGTGCTGAGCGCTGCCCCGAAGTAAGGCGCGACGTCGGAGGCGGATATTGGGGTTGTCTGCATGGATTGCCGGAGAAGTTCCGAGTAATATCGGACCAATTCAGCCCGCACTTGTGCACCACCCTCGAACGTGTTTCCCGCCTCATCCTCCAAGTGGAAGATACGATTTCCAACCCGCCGTGTGGCCACTTTCTTGAAGAAAAAAGAAGTGCATTGGTCACCGTCCTTGAGCCATGCCACTTTCGCCCGCTGAAGGAGTGCTGAATGCTCCAATTCGACCGCTTTGGCATACACAAGCCGACATTGCTTCTCCAAGATTAGTAATTGATCCTCCAATGGATAGTTTGCCGCCATGTCCTGAGCAATCTCTAGAAATTTGCGCGCCTCGAGCACGTTACGATTGAGATCACCCTTGTCTCGCCGTATTTGTCGTAGTTCCCTCTTCATCGCTTTCAGTCTCTGGACGACTACATACATCGGATATCCATTTGCTTGCAGACTCCAAGTTTTCGCCACGATAGGAAGAAAACGAGGATCCTGCGCCAAAAAATTATCAAAACGAAAAGAATTATTCCTCTCAGAAGCCCTAGCTGTAGTCGCGAGGATGAGTGGAGAGTGGTCCGATGTAGCAGGGGTTGCACAATGACAAGTAAGGTCCCCAAATCTAGCGAACCTAGAGGGGTTGCCAAGCATCCTATCGAGGCGTCGCCATACACCCGACGTGCCCCCTTGCTGGTTATACCACGTGAAGAGTTGCCCCGTACATGGCAGGGTTGCGAGGTCCGATGTAGTCATGCATGCAATCATCTCCGGACAGCCCCCCGTGGCCGAACCTCCCCGCGCGTCCGTACTTGTCATGATCGCGTTGAAATCCCCCCATAACAAGCCATGGTGTATTTGCGTGCAGCTGTGAGGTCTCGATGAGATCCGTCCAAAGGTCGCGTCGGGACACCCTCTGATTATGACCGTATGCGAATGTGATGAAGAAATTCTCACGCTCCGCAAGGATCGTCGCCGTACAGTGAATGGTCTGAGTGGTGTACGCAAGAATTGTGACAGTAACTAGGCGGGCATCCCAGCCCACCCCGATACGAGATGCCGGCCCATTATCGTATTCAAAGAACCAACTCCAAGCCCTGGTAGAATGTGAAAGGGCAGCCGCATTCTGCTCGGAGACCCGTGTCTCGTACAGCCCGATAATCAACAGCTTATACTTAGTAATAATATCCCCCACCGCCCATCTGTGGTCTACCCTGTTTAGACCACGTACATTCCAAACGGCGATTGGGATCATGGGCACACGTCGAGAAGGGCTGCTTCAGGACCCTTAAGTGTGTTCGCCGTGTCCAAGTCGTCCAAGTCCGCAAGAACCTCGAATGGGTTAATGCTAGCTAGTACAATAGCTCCCTGCTGCGCGTTGACGGAACTTGTTGAACATCCATCTACAGGCTTCGGGTACTCCTGCAGCCGCGGCTCGTGATCTTGCTCCATGTTGGTGGGTGGAACAACAACCTCCTTGCCCTTGTCGGGATGACCAACTCTTCTCCATTCGCGCCGTGTGTGTGGGCCATTCTGGGGTTTCTTCGGCATCGTCGATGTGCGCTGCCCCGTGGATTGCCTCGGTCCCGTATTTGATCGTGGCTGTTGGGTTCGACGAGAGGGACATGTTCACGCCCCGTGGGTCCATGCACCGCATAAGGAGCACTTCCGCGGCCTCCATTCGTACTCGACACGAACTGTAACCGCGCCGTCAGATCCTCCACCTTCACGTGGAATGCGAATATTGAAGCTTTTAAGAAAAGGCTCCTGGAGATTCTTTGATATGCATACCTGAGCGTAGTCAATACGTTCCACTTTAATTGTCATAGAATCTGCGAAGAGTGGCTTCCCGACGACGCTAGCGACAATGCCTAACCCCTCATGTGTCCAGAACTCGCCCGGAACGTTACGCAATTTCACCCATAGCGGAACATGGGTGTGCTGAATTTTCTCGAGAGACATCCCCATTCGCCAAGCCTCGAGAAAAATGGGTTGACCTTGCATGAGCCACGGTCCTCCTTCAAGAACAGCATTGGCTGCTGCCGCGGTTGCAAATCTGAATTTGAAAAAACCGTTGGCCGTTGCGCGTACCTCCAACAGTTCCTCCCAAATTGAACGGAAATGCCGTTCAACAAACGGGAAATATGGTTTTTTCCCCAGAAAATACCCTACGAGGGTATTGTCCCAACGTGCCGCACCCCTCTTTGCGACCTCCCATGATGGGCAGGCCTCCGCGACACCGTCCTTGAGAGTTGGGACTGTATATGTCAAGGTATAGCGTGTAGGGCTTGGTTTGCGAGGTGCTTCTTCGTGCACCATCCCGCGAGTTACCGCAGCAAACGATGGCTGAGGGTTTGCGTGCGGCGAGGTAGACACCTCCTTGCGCGTCGGCAATGGTGCCATGGTTTGCAGCCCATGAGGTACAGCCGGGTGAGTTATTGACGGCGAAACTCTAGGATTGATAACCCTAGGCCCATAAGTGGAAACTCGAGACGGCGAGATCCTAAACGTTGAAGCCCTAGTTCCTTCCGCCGCAGCCCTAGAACCCTGGGCGGCGACTCCTTGGGCCCATCAGCAACCCGGGACAGTGAAACCCTAGGCCCATCAGCATCGGCCCTAACCTCGTTCCTCGCAGCCGTCGTGGTCGGTGACTGCGGCTTCATCGTTGGATCATCTGACGCATCATCGTTGATCAAGGCCATGCCAGATGGCGGCGGTGGTGTGCCTGGGCGTATAGGGCGGTCATTTCCAATCCGTGGGTCACGTAGCGGGCCGATAATGTCCGGGTAGTGCCATTGGCGGCGGGTCCACGGGCGCATAGGATTATTCCGTGTGTCCGGCCTGTATAGCGATCCGCTAGCCATATGTGTCGACGGTGGTCGTTGCTGCTCCGGTGGAGCTCCATGAACGCGCCCAATTAGATCTTCGAACGCTGCCCATCAAATCGTTCGCTAAATCCGGGAATATTTTCTGAAAGCGAATTGTAGAGAATGGATCCAATCTCAGCCCAATCCGTCGTTGAGGATTCCATACAAGGCATTCTATTTTTGGGTGCCCGATCTTGGTGCAGATACATCGAACCTAGACGAGATATTCCCATATCTGCCCGAAGATATGCGAGGATCTTTACCATAATTGGGTTATTCTCTGCTTGCTGCTCCAGATGCGCCAAATCTTCGCCGGAAATAGATGAATCCATAGCCCGATCTTGGTGCAGATACGTCGAACCTGGACGGGATATTCCCATATTTGCCCGAAGATATGCAAGGATCTTTACCAAAATTGGATTATTCTCTGTTTGATGTTCCATATGCGCCATATCTTCGCCGGAAATAGATGGATCATGCAAAAACGTCGTCATCTCCGCCGATGCATCCATCGTCGGGTCGTGATCCTGAACCCGCGCCTTCAAAGATGCAAACGCCGATAATTGCGTGGCAAACTCTGGGTATGCAGAACGTAGTCCATCAAGATCTGGTTGTTGCAAGCGTGGATCGCATGAATTAGAAGATGTCGAGAGCTTTGAACCATCCATGGAAGAAGAAGATGCCATAACTAGGATCCTAAAAAATTCAAAAATTCAAAGAGTAAAAGCACGTGGTGTAACCCTCCAAACGCCGGACTAATGCCGGTGATGGAGGTCCCTGCCACCGGCTGGTCACGCCGTATCCGGGGGTGGCCAAAAACGGCGGTGGTAGGCGATGAAAACAGCCCCGGCGGCCGAACACGTTGGGTTTACGAATTCTCTCTAGTTTCTCTCTCTAGCGAAAATTTAACAAGACATTTGACTTGGCCTATAAGGCATTTGACTTTTTCAACAAGGCATTAGACTTCTTTAACAAGGCATTTGACTTGGTTTACAAGGCATTCGACTTGGTCAATAATGCATTCGACTTATAAAGGGATTACTTGGTCAACAAGGCATTCTACTTGTTCAACAAGACATTTGACCTTGTTTAACAACGCATTCGACTTGGTGACAAGGCATTCAACTTGGTCAAAAATGAATTGGACTTGGTCAACAAATTATCTAACTTGGTCGACAAGGCATTCGGCTTGTTCTACAAGGCATTCGGCTTGTTCTACAAGGCATTCGACTTGATCAACAAGGTACTCGAATTGTTCGATAAGGCATTCCTTGGCCTACAAGGCATTAGACTTGTTCAACAAGGCATTTGACTTGATATAATAGGCATTCAAGTAAATCAACAAGGCATTCGACTTGATTAACAAAGCATTATACTTCTTTAACAAGGCATTTGACTTGGTTTACAAGGCATTCGACTTGGTTAACAAGACATTCGACTTATTCAACAAGGCATTACTTGGTCAACAAGGCATTTTACTTATTCAACAAGTTATTTTACTTATTCGACTTGTTAATAATGCATTTGACTTGGTCTACAAGGCATTTGATATGTTCAACAAGACATTCGACTTGGTCAACAAGGCATTCGACTTGGTCAACAAGGCATTCGACTTGATCTACAAGGCATTCGAGTAAATCAACAAGGCATTCGAATTCTTTAACAAGGCATTTGACTTGGTCTACAAGGCACTTGACTTGTTAAACAATGAATTCATTGGTCTACAAGGCATTCAACTTGGTCAACAAGGCATTCGACTTGATCTACAAGGCATTCGACTTGGTTATACGACATTTGACTTGGTGTACAACGCATTTGACATGTTCCCTAAGACATTCGACTTGGACAACAAGGCCTTTGACTTGATCTACAAGGCATTCGAATTCTTTAACAAGACATTTGACTTGGTCTATAAGGCATTGGACTTTTTCAACAAGGCATTCGACTTATTCAACTAGGCATTACTTGGTCAACAAGGCATTCGACTTGGTTTAACAAGGCATTCGACTTGGTCAACAAGGCATTCGACTTGTTCAACAAGGAATTCCTTGGTCTACAAGGCATTCGACTTGGTCAATAAGACATTCGTCTTGATCAACAAGGCATTCGACTTGATTAACAAGGCATTTGACTTAGTCTACAAGGCATTTGCAATGTTCAACAAGACATTCGACTTGGTCAACAAGGCATTCGACTTGATCTACAAGGCATTCGAGTAAATTAACAAGGCATTCAAAATCTTTAACAAGGTATTTGACTTGGTTCACAAGGCATTTGACTTTTTCAACAAGGCATTCAACTTATTCAACAAGGCATTACTTGGCCAATAAGACATTTGACTTGGTTTAACAAGGCATTCGACTTGGTCGACAAGGCATTCGATTGGTCATCAAGGCATTCGACTTGGTCAACAACGCATTCGGCAAATTCTACAAAGCACTCGACTTGTTCAACAAGGCACTCGACTTGTTAAACAAGGAATTCCTTGGTCTACAAGGCATTTGACTTGGTCAACAAGGCATTCGACTTGATCTACAAGGTATTCGACTTGGTTATAAGGCATTTGACTTGGTGTACAATGCATTTAACATGTTCAACAAGGCATTCGACTTGGACAACAAGCCATTCGACTTGATCTACAAGGCATTCAAGTAAATCAACGAGGCATTCAAATTCTTTAACAAGACATTTGACTTGGTCTACAAGGCATTTGACTTTTTCAATAAGGCATTCGAGTTATTCTAAAAGGCATTACTTGGTCAACAAGCCATTTGACTTGGTTTAACAAGGCATTCGACTTGTTCTACAAGGCATTTGACTTTGTTTAACAAGGCATTTGACTTTGACAAAATGGCATTCGACTTGGTCAACAAGGCATTCCAGTTGTTCAAAAAGCCATTCGACTTGCTCAACAAGGCATTCGACTTGGTCTACAAGGCATTTGACTTGGTCGACAAGGCATTCGGCTTGTTCTACAAGGCATTCGAATTCTTTAACAAGACATTTGACTTGGTCTATAAGGCATTTGACTTTTTCAACAAGGCATTCGACTTATTCAACAAGGCATTACTTGGTCAACAAGGCATTTGACTTTGTTTAACAAGGCATTCAATTTGTTCTACAAGGCATTTGACTTGGTTTAACAAGGCATTTGACTTAGACAAAATGGCATTCGACTTGGTCAACAAGACATTCCACTTGGTCAAAAAGCCATTCGACTTGTTTAACAAGGAATTCGACGTGGTCAACAAGACATTTAACTTGGTCGACAAGGCAAGACTTGTTCTACAAGGCACTCGAGTTGATCAACAAGGCACTCGAATTGTTCAATAAGGCATTCCTTGGTCTACAAGGCATTAGACTTGTACAACAAGGCATTGGACTTGATATAACAAGCATTCAAGTAAATCAAACAGGCATTCGACTTGATTAACAAGGCATTAGACTTCTTAACAAGGCATTTGACTTGGTTTACGAGGCATTCGACTTGGTCAACAAGGCATTACTTGGTCAACAAGGCATTTTACTTATTCAACAAGGCATTTGACTTGGTTTAACAAGGCATTCGACTTGGTCAACAAGGCATTCAACTTGGTCTACAAGGCATTGGACTTGGTGAACAACGCATTCGGCTTGTTCTACAAAGCACTCGACTTGATCAACAAGGCACTAGACTTGATCAAAAAGGAATTCCTTTGTCCACAGGCATTCGACTTGATCTACAAGTTATTCGGATTGGTTAACAAGGCATTTGACTTGGTCTACAAGGCATTTGATATGTTCAACAAGACATTCGACTAGGTCAACAAGGCATTCGAATTCTTTAACAAGGCATTTGACTTGGTCTACAAGGCATTCGACTTGGTCAACAAGGAATTCGACTTGATCTACAAGGCATTCGACTTGGTTATAAGGAATTTGACTTGGTGTACAATGCATTTGACATGTTCAACAAGACATTCGACTTGGACAACAAGGCATTCGACTTGATCCACAAGGCATTCAAGTAAATCAACAAGGAATTCGAATTCTTTAACAAGACATTAGACTTCTTTAACAAGGCATTTGACTTGGTTTACAAGGCATTCGACTTGGTCAATAATGCATTCGACTTATTTTTTTTTTGGGAACGTTCACTAAATAAATGAAATAAAGGACAGTAAAGCGCACATGATATGATTCATGTCGCAACGACCAGTGACATGCCACTGTGTACAAGTTGGATATAATCTCTATCCACCAAACAAACTACCATAAATAACGTTCATACATCTACCAAGCAATGTGCCACAGGCGACACGGTAGTAATGATAGGTGCATAAGAAATACCCTCACAATATCCTCAACGAGCTGCTGGGGATGCTGCTGTCTGCCATCAGTCCAACGGTGGTTTCGCTCAGTCCAGATGTGGTGAATCGTCGAAGCCAGAACATGTCGATATGCCAGATGCTGGAGGTGCATACCTTTCCAACGCAGGCCAGCCCACCTAATCCCCTGCTACCAATCGCGGTAAGGCCAGAGAAACCGAATCTGCCGCCGAAGAAGTCGTAAGCATCGAGATGTGTATGGGCAATCAAAGAAAAGGTGATTGATCGTCTCCATCTCATCCGCGTCACACAATAAGCAAGCACTCGACGCAGCCTTGAGCGTAACCCAAGGTTTATCTCTGGTAGCTAGGCGTTCACGAATACCAAGCCATAAGATGAATTCATAGCTTGGAACCCTAAGCACCCCCCCAAAGAGGGCTGCCCAATGAACCGGCGAGCGTTTCTGCCGAAACGCATCCCGAGCAGAAGCAGTGGTGAAAAGTCATGTGGGAGACAGTAGCCATCGGTAAGAGTCAGCTTCCAATGGGTGAACGTCCGGGAGCATGGGTTCAATCATCAGAAATTCCATCGAGGAAGTGGTTGGCCACCTCCAACCGTCACTAGCAATGACTCGACTCAAACGTGAATCATCAGAAAGGCCCATAATCATCGGTCCCCGTGGAAATCGTTCCAGAAGCGGCCTATCATCGATCCATGGGTCCTGCCACAACCAAATAGTTTCGCCATTACCAATACGGATACTAACCTTCGATCGAAGCATAGGACGAAGTTGTAAGAGTTTTCTCCAACTCCACGCCGATTGGGCGGTTTCCGATATAGTCCACAACGAGCAATTTTGCAGTCGCGTCTGGAGAAGCCACGATACCCAAATAGAATTGGGATCCTTGCTCAGAATACTCCATAGGTGCTTAAGAAGAAGAGCCTTGTTATCGTCCACAAGCGAGCGAATGCCCAAACCACCCTCATCCACCGGGAAACATACATCATCCCTAGCAACCTTGGCAGCATAACCCGCCCAGAGGAACGATCTGAATCGTTGCTCAATCACTCTAATAATGCCTTTGGGCAGGATGAACACCCCGGACCAATACCCATGCAAAGCAGCAAGGACTGAACGGATCAACTGTTCCCTCCCAGCATATGAAAGAGAGCGATTGAGCCAAGAGCCTAAGCGTTGGTCAATGCGCTATCGAAGTGGATTACAGTCCTGAATAGTCAGTCGTGATGTAAGTAACGGGACACCCAAATACCTCACTGGTAAATTGCCTAAAGGAAAACCCATAATAGATAATAAGGGTTGGCAGCCGCTCGCCCGTTTGGAAAGAAACATCTCGCTCTTTCCAGGGTTAGCCCTTAACCCCGAAAGTATCGCAAATTCATCCAACCCCGCTCGGAAAGTCTGGATGGATTCAGTGTCCGCGTGTGAAAAGAAGAAGATCATCGGCAAATGTCAGCATGAAAATACGGGAAGGCTCGCATCTCCAATGGAAAGTAAATCTCCCCTCCGAAAGAATCTTGTTCCGAGAATACCATGAAGCACCTCCATGGCCAACGTAAAAAGATACGGAGATATAGGATCACCCTGACGAAGACCCCGCTGTCCCGAAAAATACCCCTCCGCTCGACCATTGATATTGATCGAGTAATAAGGAGTCGTCAAACACACCTAGATCCATGCAACGAACCGCGAAGGAAAACCCATGGCCTCCAACACACAAACTAAAAAGTCCCACTCGACATGATCGTATGCCTTTGCCAAGTCAACCTTCAGCGTAGCCCGTGCCGGTAAGCTCTGATTCCGGTAGCCAAAGCATAACTCCTGAGCGAGGAGAATATTATCGCTGATCCTGCGACCAGGGATAAATGCAGTCTGGGAGACATCCACTAAGCCTGGGAGATAAGTCTTCAGACGATTAGCCAAGATCTTCGAAATAATCTTGTATAAGACATTACAGCACGATATAGGCCGAAAGTCAGCAGGTCGTCGTGGGGAGTCCCGCTTAGGAATCAACGTAAGAAGTGTAGTATTAAGCTCCCTCAGAAGATGGCCTGTACGAAAAAATTCCTGAATAGCAGATATGATGTCCCCTCCAATAGTAGGCCAAGCGGCTTTAAAGAAACGAAGTGAAACCATCCGGACCCGGTGCTTTGTCATCCGTAATAAAAGAAAGCGCCAACTTAATCTCACCTTCGTCGATGAGCCGAAGTAGATCTCCCGGTGCGTGATTGGGTAATGTACGAGATATGGCCGCATAGATAGCAGAGCGATCCAGCGGGCCGCTTCGAGCAGTCGTACCCAAGAGGTTCTTGTAGTGTGTAAGAAGCTCGCCCTTTACTTGTGGCTCCCCTTCAATTAAGTTCCCAGCATCATCCTCAAGCGAGAAGATACGGTTTGCCACTCGTCGTATGGCAACCTTCTTGAAGAAAAAAGCGGAGCAACGGTCGCCTTCTTTTAGCCAAGTCATTTTGGCGGCAAGGGAGGAATCCAAGAGTCCGATAGGTGCCTAGCCAATCCCGCATTACAATGCAAATTTCCCGGCGAGAAACTAGAGAGAGAAACTAGAGAGAATTCGTAAACCCAACGTGTTCGGCCGCCGGGGCTGTTTTCATCGCCTACCACCGCCGTTTTTGGCCACTCCCGGATAGGGCGTGACCAGCCAGTGGCAGGGACCTCCATCACCGGCGTTAGTCCGGCGTTTGGAGGGTTACACCACGTGCTTTTACTCTTTGAATTTTTTAATTTTTTAGGATCCTAGTTATGGCATCTTCTTCTTCCATGGATGGTTCAAAGCTCTCGGCATCTTCTAATTCATGCGATCCACGCTTGCAACAACCAGATCTTGATGGACTACGTTCTGCATACCCGGAGTTTGCCACGCAATTATCGGCGTTTGCATCTTTGAAGGCACGGGTTTAGGATCACGACCCGACGATGGATGCATCGGCGGAGATGACGACGTTTTTGCATGATCCATCTATTTCCGGCGAAGATTTGGCGCAGCTGGAGCAGCAAGCAGAGAATAACCCAATTATGGTAAAGATCCTCGCATATCTTCGGGCAGATATGGGAATATCTCGTCCAGGTTCGATGTAACTGCACCAAGATCGGGCACCCAAAAATAGAATGCCTTGTATGGAATCCTCAACGACGGATTGGGCTGAGATTGGATCCATTCTCTACAATTCGCTTTCAGAAAATATTCCTGGATTTAGCGAACGATTTGATGTGGCAGCGTTCGAAGATCTAATTGGGCGCGTTCATGGAGCTCCACCGGAGCAGCAACCACCACCGTCCACACATATGGCTAGCGGATTGCTATACAGGCCGGACACACGGAATAATCCTATGCGCTCGTGAACCCGCCGCCAACGGATTGGAAATGACCGCCCTATACGCCCAGGCACACCACCGCCGCCATGTGGCATGGCCTTGATCAACGATGATGCGTCAGATGATCCAACGATGAAGCCGCAGTCACCGACCACGACGGCTGCGAGGAACGAGGTTAGGGCCGATGCTGATGGGCCTAGGGTTTCACTGTCCCGGGTTGCTGATGGGCCCAAAGAGTCGCCGCCCAGGGTTTCGCCGTCTAGGGCTGCGGCGGAAGGAACTAGGGCTTCAACGTTTAGGATCTCGCCGTCTCGAGTTTCCACTTATGGGCCTAGGGTTATCAATCCTAGGGTTTCGCCGTCAATAACTCACCCGGCTGTACCTCATGGGCTGCAAACCATGGCACCATTGCCGACGCGCAAGGAGGTGTCTACCTCGCCGCACGCAAACCCTCAGCCATCGTTTGCTGCGGTAACTCGCGGGACGGTGCACGAAGAAGCACCTCGCAAACCAAGCCCTACACGCTATACCTTGACATATACAGCCCCAACTCTCAAGGACGGTGTCGCGGAGGCCTGCCCATCATGGGAGGTCGCAAAGAGGGTGCGGCACGTTGGGACAATACCCTCGTAGGGTATTTTCTGGGGAAAAAACCATATTTCCCGTTTGTTGAACGACATTTCCGTTCAATTTGGGAGGAACTGTTGGAGGTACGCGCAACGGCCAACGGTTTTTTTCAAATTCAGATTTGCAACCGCGGCAGCAGCCAATGCGGTTCTTGAAGGAGGACCGTGGCTCATGCAAGGTCAACCCATTTTTCTCGAGGCTTGGCGAACGGGGATGTCTCTCGAGAAAATTCAGCACACCCATGTTCCGCTATGGGTGAAATTGCGTAACGTTCCGGGCGAGTTCTGGACACATGAGGGTTAGGCATTGTCGCTAGCGTCGTCGGGAAGCCACTCTTCGCAGATTCTATGACGATTTCAGCGGAACGTATTGACTACGCTCGGGTATGCATATCAAAGAATCTTCAGGAACCTTTTCTTGAAAGCTTCAATATTCGCATTCCACGTGAAGGTGGAGGATCTGACGGCGCGGTTACAGTTCGTGTCGAGTACGAATGGAGGCCGCGGAAGTGCTCCTTATGCGGTGCATGGACCCACGGGGCGGGAACATGTCCCTCTCGTCGAACCCAACAGCCACGATCAAATACGGGACCGAGGCAATCCACGGGCAGCGCACATCGACGATGCCGAAGAAACCCCAGAATGGCCCACACACACGGCTCAAATGGAGAAGAAATGGTCATCCCGACAAGGGCAAGGAGGTTGTTGTTCCACCCACCAACATGGAGCAAGATCACGAGCGGCGGCTGTAGGAGTACCCGAAGCCTGTAGATGGATGTTCAACAAGTTCAGTCAACGCGCAGCAGGGAGCTATTTTACTAGCTAGCATTAACCCATTCGAGGTTCTTGCGGACTTGGACGACTTGGACACGGCGAACACACTTAAGGGTCCTGAAGCAGCCCTTCTCGACGTGTGCCCATGATCCCAATCGCCGTTTGGAATGTACATGGTCTAAACAGGGTAGACCACAGATGGGCGGTGGGGGATATTATTACTAAGTATAAGCTGTTGATTATCGGGCTGTACGAGACACGGGTCTCCGAGCAGAATGCGCTGCCCTTTCACATTCTACCAGGGCTTGGAGTTGGTTCTTTGAATACGATAATGGGCCGGCATCTCGTATCTGGGTGGGCTGGGATGCCCGCCTAGTTACTGTCACAATTCTTGCGTACACCACTCAGACCATTCCGCTGGTGGAACGGTACCCGCGTGGTCCATCTGTTATGGGCCTCCCACTTGATTCACGATTGAGCGCGGTGATTGATGAGTCGGGATGGCATTGGCCAGGACAGACAACGGTGGAGTTCATGGATTTTGCTGGTCTCCTACCTCCCATTCAACACGGTGAGATGGACACGATTCGATGGCGGGGGACTCCCAATGGCGTCTTCTCTACTCACTCCGCGAGAAATTGCATACGCCAACATTCTCCGCCTGCATTCTGGACCAACCTGTTCGGAGGCCCTATCTCGATACCACGGCATGAAGTCATTTTATGGCTGGCGATTAGGGAACGCCTGGCGACGAGGGACAAGCCATGGGTGGCCGCGGCAGCAGGAAGTTCAGCATGAAGCGCGTTGTTGATTTCCACATCAGTGACCGGCTGAACCATTGCCTCCGCGTCGGTTGTGTTGAGCGCTGCCCCGAAGTAAGGCGCGACGTGAGAGGCGGATATTGGGGTTGTCCGCATGGATTGCCCGAGGAGTTCCGAGTAATATCGGACCAATTCAGCCCGCACTTGTGCACCACCCTCGAACGTGTTTCCCGCCTCATCCTCCAAGTGGAAGATACGATTTCCAACCCGCCGTGTGGCCACTTTCTTGAAGAAAAAATAAGTGCATTGGTCACCGTCTTTGAGCCATGCCACTTTCGCCCGCTGAAGGAGTGCCGAATGCTCCAATTCGACCGCTTTGGCATACACAAGCCGACATTGCTTCTCCAAGATTAGTAATTGATCCTCCAATGGATAGTTTGCCGCCATGTCCTGAGCAATCTCTAGAAATTTGCGCGCCTCGAGCACGTTACGATTGAGATCACCCTTGGCTCGCCGTAGTTGTCCTAGTTCCCTCTTCATCGCTTTCAGTCTCTGGACGACTACATACATCGGGTATCCATTTGCTTGCAGACTCCAAGTTTCCGCCACGATAGGAAGAAAACGAGGATCCTGCGCCAAAAAATTATCAAAACGAAAAGAATTATTCCTCTCAAAAGCCCTAGCTGTAGTCGCGAGGATGAGTGGAGAGTGATCCGATTTAGCAGGGGTTGCGCAATGATAAGTAAGGTCCCCAAATCTAGCGAACCAAGAGGGGTTGCCAAGCATCCTATCGAGGCGTCGCCATACACCCGACGTGCCCCCTTGCTGGTTATACCACGTGTAGAGTTATCCCGTGCATGGCAGGGTTGCGAGGTCCGATGTAGTCATGCATGCAATCATCTCCGGACAGCCCCCCGTGGCCGATCCTCCCCGCGCGTCCGTGTTTGCCATGATCGCGTTGAAATCCCCTATAACAAGCCATGGTGAGTTTGCGTGCAGCCGTGAGGTCTCGATGAGATCCGTCCAAAGGTCGCATCGGGACACCCTCTGATTATGACCGTATGCGAATGTGATGAAGAAATCGTCACGCTCCGCAAGGATCGTCGCCTTACAGTGAATGGTCTGAGTGGTGTACGCAAGAATTGTGACAGTAACTAGGCGGGCATCCGAGCCCACCCAGATACGAGATGCCGGCCCATTATCGTATTCAAAGAACCAACTCCAAGCCCTGGTAGAATGTGAAAGGGCAGCCGCATTCTGCTTGGAGACCCGTGTCTCGTACAGCCCGATAATCAATAGCATATACTTAGTAATAATATCCCCCACCGCCCATCTGTGGTCTACCCTGTTCAGCTTGCCTCTTGTGTGATGATGGCCATGCTATAGAGACAACACGGCATCTTTTCTTTGAGTGTTCATTTTCCAGACATTGCCTAGAGTCTTTGCAGGGAAAGTTACGTTTTGG
Source organism: Linderniella brevidens (assembly GCA_004919715.1). Classification (NCBI taxonomy): domain Eukaryota; kingdom Viridiplantae; phylum Streptophyta; class Magnoliopsida; order Lamiales; family Linderniaceae; genus Linderniella; species Linderniella brevidens. Next base: position 210,341 of record SWDC01000010.1, read on the forward strand.
ATGGCCTTACACGGACTGGATCGAAGGGGTTCACTGGGCTGCTCAAAGGTGGCGGGGCAAGCACCTCGCATGGATGGGGCCCCGACATGCGCTTGCATCGCTTGTCTATCACCTATGGGCCGAGCGCAACCTACGATGGCGGGAATGAAGACGAAGACCTCCTACTCATATCGTTGCGGACGTCGAGACTACACTCTGTATACGGCTCTCTACCCTTGGAGGGATGTATCAGCTACAATCCTGTGCGCTTCGACGTGTTTGGCGCATTGCGTGGCCGAGCACGTAGTCACTTGCTTGCTTTTGATGTTTGCTTGCTCGATTGGATTGCTTGCGTTGTTTATAAGTAGCATGTTACCGAGCGGTGCAGCTTATTGCTGCTGAACATTGTATCTTTCCACATTTTATTTTAATGACCTTTTCCCAAAAAAAAAAAAAAAAGTCATTTTGGCCCGTTGTGCTAGGGCCGATTGCTCCATTGCTACCGCAGCTGCATAGAGACGTCGACATATAGATTGTAGTACCAGAAAACGATCATCATGCGGGTACAATGAAACAAACTCCTGGGCAATGTCAAGGAAATTTCGCGCCTCCACCACGTTACGCGCCAGATTCCCTTTAGCACGCCTCATATCCTTGAACGCTCGCTTGAGGGCCTTCAGACGTGCAAGGACCCGAAACATCGGGTATCCCGAAATAGGAAGCTGCCACCCTGAGCTCTGCAGTGTAGGGCTTGCGTCGTCATCTCGATAACATCAACACGAAGATATCGCGCCTCCCATCCTAGCCAGATACGCTTCCCGGGGCCCATATCATAATCGAAGAACCATGCCCACTGCTTAATACTGTTGGCAATCGAATCAGCGTTTGCCACTGTTACTCGTGTCTCTAGCAATCCAACAAGCTTAAGGTCAAAACGACGAATCAAATCCCCTACCGCTCTTCCATGGTCTCTCTTGTTGAGACCACGTATATTCCAGCAGCCAAATGGTATCATAAGACAACCCCATGAAGGGCTGCGTCATTATCAGGGCCCGGATGTAGGAAGTCTCCATCTTCATCAATGAGGTGAAGCATGTCAAATGGGTTCGTAGGAGGTGGTGTCATCTGAGCAGGGCTTGTCACCACCACCATACTATTCTCGATGGTTGGCCGAATCACGCGTCCCGTACCCGCCGAGTATTACTTGGTCAACAAGGCATTCTACTTGTTCAACAAGATATTTGACCTTGTTTAACAACGCATTCGACTTGGTGACAAGGCATTCAACTTGGTCAAAAAGGCATTGGACTTGGTCAACAAGTTATTTAACTTGGTCGACAAGGCATTCGGCTTGTTCTACAAGGCATTCGACTTGATCAACAAGGTACTCGAATTGTTCGATAAGGCATTCCTTGGCCTACAAGGCATTAGACTTGTTCAACAAGGCATTTGACTTGATATAATAGGCATTCAAGTAAATCAGCAAGGCATTCGACTTGATTAACAAAGCATTATACTTCTTTAACAAGGCATTCGACTTGGTTAACAAGACATTCGACTTATTCAACAAGGCATTACTTGGTCAACAAGGCATTTTACTTATTCAACAAGTTATTTTACTTATTCGACTTGTTAATAATGCATTTGACTTGGTCTACAAGGCATTTGATATGTTCAACAAGACATTCGACTTGGTCAACAAGGCATTCGACTTTATCTACAAGGCATTCGAGTAAATCAACAAGGCATTTGACTTGGTCTACAAGGCACTTGACTTGTTCAACAAGGAATTCATTGGACTACAAGGCATTCAACTTGGTCAACAAGGCATTCGACTTGATCTACAAGGCATTCGACTTGGTTCTAAGACATTTGACTTGGTGTACAACGCATATGACATGTTCCCTAAGACATTCGACTTGGACAACAAGGCCTTTGACTTGATCTACAAGGCATTCGAATTCTTTAACAAGACATTTGACTTGGTCTATAAGGCATTGGACTTTTTCAACAAGGCATTCGACTTATTCAACTAGGCATTACTTGGTCAACAACGCATTTGACTTGGTTTAACAAGGCATTTGACTTGGTTTAACAAGGCATTCGACTTGGTCAACAACGCATTCGACTTGTTCAATAAAGAATTCCTTGGTCTACAAGGCATTCGACTTGGTCAATAAGGCATTCGACTTGATCAACAAGGCATTCGACTTGATTAACAAGGCATTTGACTTGGTCTACAAGGCATTTGCAATGTTCAACAAGACATTTGACTTGGTCAACAAGGCATTCGACTTGATCTACAAGGCATTCGATTAATTTAACAAGGCATTCAAAATCTTTAACAAGGCATTTGACTTGGTTCACAAGGCATTTGACTTTTTCAACAAGGCATTCAACTTATTCAACAAGGCATTACTTGGCCAATAAGACATTTGACTTGGTTTAACAAGGCATTCAACTTGGTCGACAAGGCATTCGATTGGTCATCAACGCATTCGACTTGGTCAACAACGCATTCGGCATATTCTACAAAGCACTCGACTTGTTCAACAAGGCACTCGACTTGTTAAACAAGGAATTCCTTGGTCTACAAGGCATTTGACTTGGTCAACAAGGCATTCGACTTGATCTACAAGGTATTCGACTTGGTTATAAGGCATTTGACTTGGTGTACAATGCATTTGACATGTTCAACAAGGCATTCGACTTGGACAACAAGTCATTCGACTTGATCTACAAGGCATTCAAGTAAATCAACGAGGCATTCGAATTCTTTAACAAGACATTTGACTTGGTCTACAAGGCATTTGACTTTTCAATAAGGCATTCGAGTTATTCTAAAAGGCATTACTTGGTCAACAAGGCATTTGACTTGGTTTAACAAGGCATTCGACTTGTTCTACAAGGCAGTTGACTTTGTTTAACAAGGCATTTGACTGGACAAAATGGCATTCGACTTGGTCAACAAGGCATTCCAGTTGTTCAAAAAGCCATTCGACTTGCTCAACAAGGCATTCGACTTTGTCAACAAGACATTTGACTTGGTCGACAAGGCATTCGGCTTGTTCTACAAGGCATTACTTGGTCAACAAGGTATTTGACTTTGTTTAACAAGGCATTCGACTTCTTCTACAAGGCATTTGACTTTGTTTAACAAGGCATTTGACTTGGACAAAATGGCATTCGACTTGGTCAACAAGGCATTCCAGTTGTTCAAAAAGCCATTCGACTTGCTCAACAAGGCTTCTTTGTGCACCGTCCCGCGAGTTACTGCAGCAAACGATGGCTGAGGGTTTACGTGCGGCGAGGTAGACACCTCCTTGCGCGTCGGCAATGGTGCCATGGTTTGCAGCCCATGAGGTACAGCTGGGTGAGTTATTAACGGCGAAACCCTAGGATTGATAACCCTAGGCCCATAAGTGGAAACCCGAGACGGCGAGATCCTAAACGTTGAAGCCCTAGTTCCTTCCGCCGCAGCCCTAGACGGCGAAACCCTGGGCGGCGACTCTTTGGGCCCATCAGCAACCCGGGACAGTGAAACCCTAGGCCCATCAGCATCGGCCCTAACCTCGTTCCTCGCAGCCGTCGTGGTCGGTGACTGCGGCTTCATCGTTGGATCATCTGACGCATCATCGTTGATCAAGGCCATGCCAGATGGCGGCGGTGGTGTGCCTGGGCGTATAGGGCGGTCATTTCCAATCCGTGGGTCACGTAGCGGGCCGATAATGTCCGGGTAGCGCCGTTGGCGGCGGGTCCACGGGCGCATAGGATTATTCCTTGTGTCCGGCTTGTATAGCGATCCGCTAGCCATATGTGTCGACGGTGGTGGTTGCTGCTCCGGTGGAGCTCCATGAACGCGCCCAATTAGATCTTCGAACGCTGCCACATCAAATCGTTCGCTAAATCCGGGAATATTTTCTGAAAGCGAATTGTAGAGAATGGATCCAATCTCAGCCCAATCCGTCGTTGAGGAATCCATACAAGGCATTCTATTTTTGGGAACCCGATCTTGGTGCAACGAACCTGGACGAGATGTTCCCATATCTGCCCGAAGATATGCAAGGATCTTTGCCATAATTGGATTATTCTCTGCTTGCTGGTCCAGATGCGCCAAATCTTCGCCGGAGATAGATGAATCCATACAAGGCATTCTATTTTTGGGTGCCCGATCTTGGTGCAGATACATCGAACCTAGACCAGATATTCCCATATCTGCCCGAAGATATGCGAGGATCTTTACCATAATTGGGTTATTCTCTGCTTGCTGCTCCAGATGCGCCAAATCTTCGCCGGAAATAGATGGATCATGCAAAAACGTCGTCATCTCCGCCGATGCATCCATCGTCGGGTCGTGATCCTGAACCCGCGCCTTCAAAGATGCAAACGCCGATAATTGCGTGGCAAACTCCGGGTATGCAGAACGTAGTCCATTAAGATCTGGTTGTTGCAAGCGTGGATCGCATGAATTAGAAGATGCCGAGAGCTTTGAACCATCCATGGAAGAAGAAGATGCCATAACTAGGATCCTAAAAAATTCAAAAATTCAAAGAGTAAAAGCACGTGGTGTAACCCTCCAAACGCCGGACTAACACCGGTGATGGAGGTCCCTGCCACCGGCTGGTCACGCCCTATCCGGGAGTGGCCAAAAAACGGCGGTGGTAGGCGATGAAAACAGCCCCGGCGCCCGAACACGTTGGGTTTACGAATTCTCTCTAGTTTCTCTCTCTAGCGAAAATTTTCTCTCTTAGTGGAAATAGGAAGTTCCTCTTGTGTGATGATGGCCATGCTATAGAGACAACACGGCATCTTTTCTTTGAGTGTTCATTTTCCAGACATTGCCTAGAGTCTTTGCAGGGAAAGTTACGTTTTGGATGGCCTTACACGGACTGGATCGAAGGGGTTCACTGGGCTGCTCAAAGGTGGCGGGGCAAGCACCTCGCATGGATGGGGCCCACCCAACATGCGCTTGCATCGCTTGTCTATCACCTATCGGCCGAGCGCAACCTACGATGGCGGGAAGGAAGACGAAGACCTCCTACTCATATCGTTGCGGACGTCGAGACTACACTCTGTATACGGCTCTCTACCCTTGGAGGGAAGTATCAGCTACAGTCCTGTGCGCTTCGACGTGTTTGGCGCATTGCGTGGCACGTAGTCACTTGCTTACAGTCTGCTTGCTTGCTTTTGATGTTTGCTTGCTCGATTGGATTGCTTGCGTTGATTATAGGTAGCATGTTACCGAGCGGTGCAGCTTATTGCTGCTGAACATATTATCTTTCCACATTTTATTTTAATGACCTTTTCCCAAAAAAAAAAAAAATCAACAAGGCATTCGAAATCTTCAACAAGGTATTTGACTTATTCTACAAGGCATTATTTGGTCAACAAGGCATTCGACTTATTAAACAAGGCATTAATTGGTCAATAAGGAATTTGACTTGGTTTAACAAGGCATTCGACTTGGTCGCCAAGGCATTCGACTTGGTCAACAAGGCATTCGACTTGTTCTACAAGGCATTTGACTTGGTTTAACAAGGCATTCCACTGGGAGAACATGGCATTCGACTAGGTCGACAAGGTATTCGACTTTGTCAATAAGCCATTCGACTTGCTCAACAAGGCATTCGACTTGGTCAACAAGGCATTCGGTTTGTTCTACAAGCCAGTCGACTTGGTCAACAAGGCACTCGAGTTGTTCAATAAAGTATTCCTTGGTCTACAAGGCATAAGACTTTTCAACAAGGCATTCGACTTGATATAATAGTCATTCGAGTAAATCAATAAGGCAGTTGACCTGATTAACAAGGCATTAGACTTCTTTAACAAGACATTTGACTTGGTTTACAAGGCATTCGACTTGGTCAACAAGGCATTCGACTTATTCAACAAGGCATTACTTGGTCGACAAGGCATTTTACTTACTCAACAAGGCATTTGACGTGGTTTAACAAGGCATTCAACTTGGTCAACAAGGCATTCGACTTTATCTACAAGGCATTCGACTTGGTTAACAAGGCATTTGACTTGGTCTACAAGGCATTAGACTTGTTCAAAAAGTCATTCGACTTGATATAATAGTCATTCGAGTAAATCAACAAGGCATTTGACTTGATTAACAAGGCATTAGACTTCTTTAACAAGGCATTTGACTTGGTTTACAAGGCATTCGACTTGGTCAACAAGGCATTAGACTTCTTTAACAAGGCATTTGACTTTGTTTACAAGGCATTCGACTTGGTCAACAAGGCTTTCGACTTATCAAGGCATTACTTGGTCAACAAGGCATTCTACTTGTTCAACAAGGCATTTGACTTGGTTTAACAAGGCATTCGACTTTGTTAACAAGGCAGCCAACTTGGTCAACGAGACATTTGACTTGGTCGACAAGGCATTCGGCTTGTTCTACAAGGCGCTCGACTTGATCAACATGGCACTGGAATTGTTCAATAAGGCCTTCCTTGGTGTACAAGGCATTAGACTTGTTCAACAAGTAATTCGACTTGATATAATAGGCATTCGAGTAAATCAACAAGGCATTCGACTTGATTAACAAAGCATTAGACTTCTTTAACAAGGCATTTGACTTGGTTTGCAAGGCATTCGACCTTGTTAACAAGACATTCGACTTATGCAACAAGGCATTACTTGGTCAACAAGGCATTTAACTTATTTAACAAGTTATTTGACTTGGTTTAACAAGGCATTCGACTTGGTCAACAAGGCATTCAACTTGGTCTACAAGGCATTAGACTTGGTCAACAACGCATTCAGCTTGTTCTACAAAGCACTCGACTTGATCAACAAGGCACTCGACTTGTTCAACAAGGAATTCCTTTGTCTACAGGCATTCGACTTGGTCAACAAGGCATTCGACTTGATCTACAAGTCATTCGACTTGTTAACAATGCATTTGACTTGGTCTAAAAGGCTTTTGATATGTTCAACAAGACATTCGACTTGGTCAACAAAGCTTTCGACTTGATCTACAAGGCATTCGAGTAAATCAACAAGGCATTCGAATTCTTTAAAAAGGCATTTGACTTGGTCTACAAGGCACTTCAATTGTTCAACAAGGAATTCATTGGTCTACAAGGCATTCTACTTGGTCAACAAGGCATTTGACTTGATCTACAAGGCATTCGACTTGGTTATAAAGCATTTGACTTGGTGTACAACGCATTTGACATGTTCACTAAGACATTCGACTTCGACAACAAGGTCTTCCACTTGATCTACAAGGCATTCGAATTCTTTAACAAGACATTTGACTTGATCTATAAGGCATTTGACTTTTTCAACAAGGCATTCGACTTATTCCACTCGGCATTACTTGGTCAACAAGGCATTTGACTTTGTTTAACAAGGCATTCGACTTGGTCAAGAAGGCATTCGACTTGTTCAACAAGGAATTCCTTGGTCTACAAGGCATTCGACTTGGTCAATAAGGCATTCCGCTTGATCAACAAGGCATTCGACTTGATTAACAAGGCATTTGACTTGGTCTACAAGGCATTTGACATGTTCAACGAGACATTCGACTTAATCTACAAGGCATTCGAGTAAATTAACAAGGCATTCAAAATCTTTAACAAAGCATTTGACTTGGTCCACAAGGCAAGTGAATTTTTCAACAAGGCATTCGACTTTTTCAACAAGGCATTACTTGGCCAATAAGACATTTGACTTGGTTTAACAAGGCATTCGACTTGGTCGACAAGGCATTCGACTTGGTCATCAACGCAGTCGACTTGGTCAACAACGCATTCGGCTTATTCTACAAAGCACTCGACTAGTTCAACAAGGCACTCGACTTGGTCTACAAGGCACTCGACTTGATCTACAAGGCATTCGACTTGGTTATAAGGCATTTGACTTGTACAATGCATTTGACATGTTCAACAAGACATTCGACTTGGACAACAAGACATTCGACTTGATCTACAAGGCATTCAAGTAAATCAACAAAGCATTCGAATTCTTTAACAAGGCATTAGACTTGCTCTACAAGGCACTCTACTTGTTCAACAAGGAATTCCTTGGTCTACAAGGCATTCGACTTGGTCAACAAGGCATTCGACTTGATCTACAAGGCATTCGACTTGGTTATAAGGCATTTGACTTGTTGTAAAATGCATTTAACATGTTCAACAAGAAATTCGACTCTGACAACAAGACATTCGACTTGATCTACAAGGCATTCAAGTAAATCAACAAGGCATTCGAATTCTTTAACAAGATATTTGACTTGGTCTACAAGGCATTTGACTTGGTTTAACAAGGAATTCCACTTGGACAACATGGCATTCGACTTGGTCAACAAGGCATTCGACTTGTTCTACAAGGCAGTCGACTTGGTCAACGAGGAACTCAAATTGTTCAATAAGGCATTCCTTGGTCTACAAGGCATTAGACTTGTTCAACAAGGTATTCGACATGATATAATAGGCATTCGAGTAAATCAACAAGGTATTTGACCTGATTAACAAGGCATTAGACTTCTTTAACAAGGCATTTGACTTGGTTTACAAGGCATTCGACTTGGTCAACAAGGCATTAGACTTCTTTAACAAGGCATTTGACTTGGTTTGCAAGGCATTCGACCTTGTTAACAAGACATTCGACTTATGCAACAAGGCGTTACTTGGTCAACAAGGCATTTAACTTATTTAACAAGTTATTTGACTTGGTTTTTAACAAGGCATTCAACTTGGTCAACAAGGCATTCAACTTGGTCTACAAGGCATTAGACTTGGTCACCAACGCATTCGGCTTGTTCTACAAAGCACTCTACTTGATCAACAAGGCACTCGACTTGTTCAACAAGGAATTCCTTTGTCTACAGGCATTCGACTAGGTCAACAAGGCATTCGATTTGATCTACAAGTCATTCGACTTGTTAACAAGGCATTTGACTTGGTCTACAAGGCTTTTGATATGTTCAACAAAACATTAGACTTGGTCAACAAAGCTTTCGACTTGCTCTACAAGGTATTCGAGTAAATCAACAAGGCATTCGAATTCTTTAACAAGGCATTTGACTTGGTCTACAAGGCACTTGACTTGTTCAACAAGGAATTCATTGGTCTACAAGGCATTCTACTTGGTCAACAAGGCATTTGACTTGATCTACATGGCATTCGACTTGGTTATAAAGTATTTGACTTGGTGTACAATGCATTTGACATGTTCACTAAGACATTCGACTTGGACAACAAGGCCTTCGACTTGATCTACATGGCATTCGAATTCTTTAACAAGACATTTGACTTGGTCTATAAGGCATTTGACTTTTTCAACAAGGCATTCGACTTATTCCACTAGGCATTACTTGGTCAACAAGGCATTTGACTTGGTTTAACAAGGCATTCGGCTTGTCAAGAAGGCATTCGACTTGTCAAGAAGGCATTCGACTTGTTCAACAAGGAATTCCTTGGTCTACAAGGCATTCGACTTGGTCAATAAGGCATTCCGCTTGATCAACAAGGCATTAAACTTGATTAACAAGGCATTTGACTTGGTCTACAAGGCATTTGACATGTTCAACAAGACATTCGACTTAATCTACAAGGCATTCGAGTAAATTAACAAGGCATTCAAAATCTTTAACAAAGCATTTGACTTGGTCCACAAGGCAGTTGACTTTTTCAACAAGGCATTCGACTTGGCCAATAAGACATTTGACTTGGTTTAACAAGGCATTCGACTTGGTCATCAACGCATTCGACTTGGTCAACAACGCATTCGGCTTATTCTACAAAGCACTCGACTTGTTCAACAAAGCACTCGACTTGGTCTACAAGGCACTCGACTTGATCTACAAGGCATTCGACTTGGTTATAAAGCATTTGACTTGTTGTACAATGCATTTAACATGTTCAACAAGACATTCAACTTGGACAACAAGGCATTCGACTTGATCTACAAGGCATTCGACTTGATCTACAAGGCATTCAACTTGGTTAACAAGGCATTTGAGTTGGTCTACAAGGCATTTAACATGTTCAACAAGCCATTCGACTTGGTCAACAAGGCATTCGACTTGATTTACAAGGCATTCGAGTAAATCAACAAGGCATTCGAAATCTTCAACAAGGTATTTGACTTATTCTTCAAGGCATTATTTGGTCAACAAGGCATTCGACTTATTCAACAAGGCATTAATTGGCCAATAAGGAATTTGACTTGGTTTAACAAGGCATTCGACTTGGTCGCCAAGGCATTCGACTTGGTCCATAAGGCATTCGACTTGTTATACAAGGCATTTGACTTGGTTTAACAAGGTATTCCACTGGGAGAACATGGCATTCGACTAGGTCAACAAGGCATTCGACTTTGTCAATAAGCCATTCGACTTGCTCAACAAGGCATTCGACTTGCTCAACAAGATATTTGACTTGTCATCAAGGCATTCGGTTTGTTCTACAAGCCAGTAAACTTGGTCAGAAGGCACTCGAATTGTTCAATAAGGTATTCCTTGGTCTACAAGGCATTAGACTTTTCAACAAGGCATTAGACTTCATATAATAGGCATTCGAGTAAATCAACAAGGCATTCGACTTGAATAACAAGGCATTACACTTCTTTAACAAGGCATTTGACTTGGTTTACAAGGCATCCGACTTGGTCAACAAGGCATTCGACTTATTCAACAATCTATTACTTGGTCAACAAGGCATTCCACTTGTTCAACAAGGCATTTGACTTTGTTTAACAAGGCATTCAACTTGGTCAACAAGGCATTGGACTTGGTCACCAATGCATTCGGCTTTGTTCTACAAAGCACTCGACTTGTTCAACAAGGAATTCCTTGGTCTATAAGGCATTCGACTTGGTCAACAAGACATTCGACTTGATCTACAAGGCATTCGACTTGATCTACAAGGCATTCAACTTGGTTAACAAGGCATTTGACTTGGTCTACAAGGCATTTAACATGTTCAACAAGCCAGACTTGGTCAACAAGGCATTCGACTTGATCTACAAGGCATTCGAGTAAATCAACAAGGCATTCGAAATCTTCAACAAGGTATTTGACTTATTCTACAAGGCATTATTTTGTCAACAAGGCATTCGACTTATTCAACAAGACATTACTTGGCCAATAAGGAATTTGACTTGGTTTAACAAGGCATTCGACTTGGTTTAACAAGGCATTCGACTTGGTCGACAAGGCATTCGACTTGGTTGTTTGAAGAGGATATTGAGGAAAATGGGGAGGTTATCCACGCCCCCGATGGAAGAGGCCAATCGCTTGTTAGCTGCTGCGTGACTTAGCTCCTTCTTGTATTGGTGTGATAAGTAATCAATTTCATGAGGTTTTAAATATGGAAACATCAGATTGATCTTAATCAAATCATTAATTATTTGAAGAGGATGACCCATTTTAATAAAGACCTTGGTATATATATCAGGGACAACTTTTACCTAAGGCGGAGTAGTGATAAAATTATCGTGTACGGTATAGATAGGAGCTCCTTCCCTCAATAAAGATTCAACTACTTTCATAGCTATGTACGCATCCTTTGGGAGGTACCTATATATACCCAGCCAGGTGTGAGTTCTTTCAGTCCAGTGGCTTTGTTTGTATAAACCTCAGAGATTGGGAATGATTTCACCCAAGAGTGGTTTATATAGTAGTAAAGAGACTGCCTGTTTAGGCATTTATGGTCTATACAACGTAAGTGTAGGCAAAAAAGGTATGTACATACTAGAAAGAAGATTCTTAGGTAGTTGAGAGGTGATTCAGTGTGATGCCATTGTATGGTTAAGTCGTCTGTTCACACTCCCCCTAAAATTGATGCGGAAGATCATAGAGCATCAATTTGCCAACAAGAAAATCATGTCGACCTCGTGTCATGGCTTTGGTGAAGATGTCCGCAGTCTGATCATGAGACGACACGTGAGTCAAAGGTACCATTGACGAGAGAAGTTCTTGAATGTAGTGGCAATCGACCTCAATGTGTTTAGTGCGTTCATGGAAGACAGGATGTGAAGCGATTTTGATTGCACTGGTGGTATCAGAATGAAGTGGTGTGGGAGACTGGAGATTGACTCCAAGATCTGCAAGGAGTCCTCGAAGCCATACGATTTCTGAGCTTGCAGAAGACATGGAACGATATGGAGCTTGGGTAGCTGGAGAGTATAAGACGAGGGAAAAATAAAGCCTCGTCCTATAGTGTCCCGAAGGTAGCGAATGATACGATGAAGGCATTACCTACTAGGGCAGATGAAGACGACGAGGATCTGCCAAAAATTGGCTGACGATCTGAACTGCATAAGAAAGATCTGAACTAGTCATGGTGAGATAGATAAGGCTCCCAACCAGACGTCGATAGAGAGTCGGATCAGAAATGGGTTCTCCATCATCCTTTTTTGATTTTACATGGAGTTCCATCGGAGTTGCTTTTGTCATCTCTTAGCTTTGCTAAGCGTATGAGGTCTTCTGTGTACTTCTTTTGGCAAAGATGAATACAATGTGCAGAAGAGGAAACTTCAAGGTCCAAGAAATAAGTTAGGGCACCGAGATCCTTCATACGAAAATAAGACTGAAGAAAGTGTTTGAGCTGAGTGATGCCTTTAGTGTCATCTCATGTGATGATCATGTCATCAACATATAAAAGTAGGCCACTTCTTGGCTCCGGCAAAGAAAGATGGAATAGTCGTGCGAACTCTGGCGGAATCCAGCACTCCAAATTGTGGTTCGAAATTGTTCAAACCATGCACTTCTTTCAATCCATAGAGAGATTTACGAAGATGATAAACGAGAGTTTTTTCCGCTAGCTGGTAGCCAGGAGGAGGTTGCATATAAACTGTCTCCTAAAAATCACCATGAAGAAATGCATTTTGAACGTCCATCTGATGTAAAGACCATTGGTGAATGGACACGGAGTACGAACAGTAGTCATTTTGGCAACGGGAGCAAATCTTTCTTCATAATCGATGTCATACTCCTGCTTATTGCCTTGAGCAAGCAGACGAGCTTTATACCTATCTAGACTACCATCGGATTTCAGCTTGATTGAGTATACCCATTTGCTACCAATAATGGATATATCTGATAGTCGAGGAACACCAAATATGATTTGATTCTAGGGCCTAGAGCTCATCATCTATGGCTTTGCGCCAACATGCCAGTTCTGCTGCCTGCTTATAGGTGGAAGGGACACGAACATAATTCAAAGTAGTCAAAAAAGAAGATGAAGCACCATATCTTTCAGGAGAATACCCATATCGGACAGGAGGTACAGATTGATGATTGAAACGTCGAAGAGGAACTACATATTCTGATGGTGCAGAAGGAGCAGAGGGTAGCCGAAGGGTGACTGACTGTGTTGAAGGGTAGCGCATCCACAGTAGAGAGAGATACCCTTCAACGACGACTCGAGGGCGAGTCTTCAAAAACTTGACGGGGAAAACTAGAAAGAAAGGAAGTCGTTTTGGCTGTTCTTATTCCAGGTTGAGTAAATAACTTTCGAAATGTCATAAAAGACATGGGCTTTCTTGCTTCAGCATGTGAGGGAAATGACCCGGGTACCGAAGTTAGCAGGTAGAGAGGGCGGCGTGTGGTGCTTCCCGCAATGGAGCTAGCACCCTTTGATTCCTCTCTATACCCAAGAAGATTGGAAACACTCTGTGGAACTGAAAGTGGCGTATTGGAGTGAGCGAGCATCTTATCTGCCCAAGATGCCTGCCCCAAGGGTAGAGGAGAACGCTGCTGAAAATGGTGTTTATCCGTCGCTTGCTTATTCATATGATGTTGGATTTGCAATTGAAACTAAAACCTCACCAGCAGCTTCATCTTCAGGTTCTAAACCCTCAGCCCTTAAAAACCGACGTTTTGGACCCGCTTTGCTAAAGCCGTGAAAAGGAGTGGACGGTTGTATTTTGGCCTAGTTGGATTAGTTTGCCGAATCGAAGAGACCCTCCCCCTTACTAGTTCACCGTACTAGCTGATATCCTTAACTGCTCCGAGTGGTTAGCGAACTATTGCCTTTAGCCCGCAATTGCGTTTGAAGCTCTTGGGACTAACTGATGAAGGTGCTCCAACCAAGTGATTCAATCAAGAAAAGAAGAAGGTGGTTCTTATTAGACCCAAACCAGATGAATAAAAACAAGAACTAGGTCTTACCTGACATTACTTATCATCATTCTGGAAGCAATTACCCCTTTTTCAAAAGCAAGGAGAGCGCATAATACGCGACTTGCTGAAAAAAAGATCCTAATCCAGCGGCGGCAATGACGAAGCCTGTCTATTAGCGAATCAGAGGAGCTTTGTGACAGTAGCCCAAGGGAAGAATCCGGTTGCAATGTCGGGTGTATTATATGTTTTCTATTTAATAGCGAATTATTCTGTCGGGTGTCCTTGACAGGAAAGGCAAATTTCTATGAACAAAAGGGCCTTGAGACCTTGACCTTTGACGAGCGCAATGAAGGATCTGATCCAGACATATGGATCTCTATTTCTCGACAAAAAAGAAAAGTACAAGCTAGGAGCCGTCGCGTCATCGAGTTTTCTCCCATTCGATTTCCTTAGAAAACCTTAGACCGCTTACAGACAAGGAAGGAATTTTGGTAATTCTCTAAGGATCTTCTTCACTCACGCGATATTCCTGTGTCTGCAATCAAAGTGGCAGTCTTCCACTGGCAGGCATTTTGTCGAAGCGATTGGGTTTGCTGGCTAACCCGGAGTGTATTTTCCTCGATCGATCCTCTTTTTCTGTCAATCACCGGTTCGAAATCTGCTTGAAGCGAAAAAGAAGCGGTTTCCTCGACGTCTGATCGTTCGTTCAGATTGAACTTCATCGAGTCTTTATGCAAAAAACACGGGCTTTCTAAGCGGAAGGTACTCTTCTCTTTCCCCCTGATCTACCTATGATCCCAGCGGAGCTCCCAAGGCGTGCATTTCTTGCCAAATAGAGGACGACTTGTCCCCGGTCACCCTGAGACCCTGTACTACATAACATAGTTAGCTTAGCCCGCTAACTCCGATTTCATAGTTATTTATCTTACCCCGGCTATCCCGATATTGATTCAATCCTGGTACGCATTAGTGCTTCTAAGAAGGAATTTATTTCCCTGAATGGCTTGTCTCGGTAGAATAACGAGTAATTCTTGGTGGGGTCTATTTATATCCCTCTTTAGTAATAGAGTTGCTTCTACTCATTCGCTATGAGGTGGCAACAAAAGAAATGAAAGGCGGCTACTAAAGCTCCCAAATGAATCTTTCGAATGCGCCTAGCTACCCTCTCGACTTTTTCTACAAGGCATTTGACTTGGTTTAACAAGGCATTCCACTAGGAGAACATGGCATTCGACTAGGTCAACAAGGCATTCGACTTTATCAATAAGCCATTCGACTTGCTCAACAAGGCATTCGACTTGGTCAACAAGATATTTGACTTGGTCAACAAGGCATTCGGTTTATTCTACAAGCCAGTCGACTTGGTCAACAAGGCACTCGAATTGTTCAATAAGGTATTCATTGGTCTACAAGGCATTAGACTTGATATAATAGTCATTCGAGTAAATCAATAAGGCATTTGAGCTGATTAACAAGGCATTAGACTTCTTTAACAAGGCATTTGACTTTGTTTACAAGGCATTCGACTTGGTCAACAAGGTATTCGACTTATTCAACAAGGCATTACTTGGTCGACAAGGCATTTGACTTACTCAACAAGGCATTTGACGTGGTTTAACAAGGCATTCGACTTGGTCAACAAGACATTCCACTTGGTCAACAAGGCATTCGGCTTGATCTACAAGGCATTCGATTTGGTTAACAAGGCATTTGACTTGGTCTACAATGCATTTGATATGTTCAACAAGACATTCGACTTGGTCAACAAGGCATTCGACTTGATCTACAAGGCATTCAAGTAAATCAACAAGGCATTCGAATCCTTTAACAAGGCATTTGACTTGGTTTACAAGGCACTCTACTTGTTCAACAAGGAATTCCTTGGTCTACAAGGCATTCGACATGGTCAACAAGGCATTCAACTTGATCTACAAGGCATTCGACTTGGTTATAAGGCATTTGACTTGGTGTACAATGCATTTGACATGTTCAACAACACATTCGACTTGGACAACAAGGCATTCGACTTGATCTACAAGGCATTCAAGTAAATCAACAAGGCATTCGAATTCCTTAACAAGACATTTGACTTGGTCTACAAGGCATTTGACTTAGTTTAACAAGACATTCCACTTGGACAACATGGCATTCGACTTGGTCAACAAGGCATTCGACTTGGTCAATAAGCCATTCGACTTGCTCAACAAGGCATTCGAGTTGGTCAACAAAACATTTGACTCGGTCAACAAGGCATTCGCCTATTCTGCAAGGCAGTCGACTTGGTCAACAAGGCACTCGAATTGTTCAATAAGGCATTCCTTGGTCTACTATGCATTAGACTTGTTCAACAAGGCATTCGACTTGATATAATAGTCATTCGAGTAAATCAATAAGGCATTTGACCTGATTAACAAGGCATTAGACTTATTTAACAAGGCATTTGACTTGGTTTACAGGGCATTCGACTTGGTCAACAAGGCATTCGACTTATTCAACAAGGCATTATACTTGGTCAACAAGGCATTTTACTTACTCAACAAGGCATTTTACTTACTCAACAAGGCATTTGACGTGGTTTAACAAGACATTCGACTTGGTCAACAAGGCATTCGACTTGATCTACAAGGCATTCAAATTGGTTTAGAAGGCATTTGACTTGGTCTACAATGCATTTGACTTGGTCTACAATGCATTTGATATGTTCAACAAGACATTCGACTTGGTCAACAAGGCATTCGACTTGATCTACAAGTCATTCAAGTAAATCAACAAGGCATTCAAATTCTTTAACAAGGCATTTGACTTGATCTACAAGGCACTCTACTTGTTCAACCAGGAATTCCTTGGTCTACAAGGCATTTGACTTGGTCAACAAGGCATTCGACTTGATCTACAAGGCATTCGACTTGGTTAAGGCATTTGACTTGGTGTACAATGCATTTGACATGTTCAACAAGACATTCGACTTGGACAACAAGGCATTCGACTTGATCTACTAGGCTTTCACGTAAATCAACAAGGCATTCAAATTCTTTAATAAGACATTTGACTTGGTCTACAAAGCATTTGACTTTTTCAACAAGGCATTACTTGGTCAACAAGGTATTTGACTTGGTTTAACAAGGCATTCGAGGGCGATTTGAATAATTGAACGGTGGGACACGAGCTACTTTATCTCTCTAGGGCGATTTTTCTCACATCTCTCTCTAGAGTTCCTTAACGAATATCATCCATATTATAGTCCAAATTCATTATAAACTACCTCCTAAATCCCTACGGCGTGTTGACGGGCGGCGGAACACGGTGGCGCACCTCCATCGCTGGGATCAGACTGCTTTGGAGGGTTTGATTCTCATTTTTTGAGTTTTGGTTTTACATATTTTCGACTTTGCTTGACAATGGCATCGACATCCCTCATGTATGGTCGACAATGAGTGGATCTTCAAAATTGATGAAGAATTCGGATCCGAAAGATTGTTCACGAGATATTGATTCACTAAGGCGGGAATACCCATCGTTTGCCTCTAGATTTGATGGCGCACGTTTTAATTCTTTGAGGGCTAGGATTAATGGCCGAGCGGAAGACGATCCTCACATTCCCGAACGGGGCCGTGACGGGGGTAATAGACGGAATGGAGTGACAATACTACAACCACTACGTGATGCTCGGGTTGGAAACGAATATCGCCGATCGACGAGGGGACGTGTCGGACGTGACATGCGCAAGATTCATTGAACCTAGACACCCTTGTAATTGCGCAAGATTCATTGCACCTAGACACGCTTGAAATTGCGCAAGATTCATTGCACCTAGACACGGTTGAGAATGGATTGGAAGAGGCTATTTTGAGAAGAGATCTTGCATATCTGGCTGAAAATGCAAAGGGCCACCCTATTATGGAAAAGATCTTGCATTATCTTCGTAAGGATTTGGGGCTATCTTTGTGCGATTCTCAATCTGCGGTACCCCAACCACACACCGTGAATTCCATTTTGACCTCGGCAATGATCACATCGCCCGCAATCATCACGTCAACCATAAAAGCCCCGGTGAACGGTCCACGAGCTGAATCATTGGATGCCCAGCCTCGACCGAACGAAGTACCAAGGCCGACGTTAAACGACACCGACATCGGGATAAATTTGGAGGCTCCGGCAGCGCCTACATCAGCGGGCAATGGTGGGAACACGCGGGAATCATATCGGCAGAACAACATGCGAATGGCCCTACGGTTTCTGAAGCCGTCCTGACGCCATCGTTTGCAGTTATTCTCAAAGGGAGACGTCCATCTCAACCTACCGATACTCGTCGACGGACTGATAGGGTTCACTTCCAGTAAACTGCACCTGTGCTTGT
The DNA here is from genome assembly GCA_004919715.1 of Linderniella brevidens. Taxonomy (NCBI): domain Eukaryota; kingdom Viridiplantae; phylum Streptophyta; class Magnoliopsida; order Lamiales; family Linderniaceae; genus Linderniella; species Linderniella brevidens. The sequence goes on from SWDC01000010.1 coordinate 228,760, forward strand.
CAATGGAATGATTGAGGTTCAACCAACTAAAGAGATAGCGTCGAAGGGCTGCCTTCGATGGGCCAATACTGCGGTGGGATATTTCCTGGGACGCAAACCTTACTTCCCACATGTGGATCGCCATTTCCGCACAAGATGGCCGGGGCTGGGGGAAGTGCGTGCTACCTCGAATAGCTTCTTCAAATTCCATTTCGACTCCACGGCTACGATGGTTGATGCTTTGGAGGGTGGCCCATGGTTATTGCATGGCCAGACCCTCTTTCTTGAGGAGTGGCGGCAAGGGATGACTCTGGAAAAGCGATCGCATGATGAGGTCCCGACATGGGTTCATTTTCACCACCTCCCATCGGAATACTGGACTCCGGAGGGATTAGGACTCGTGGCCAGCGCGGTTGGTACATCGTTATTTCCCGACGCTTTTACGATCAGCATGGAGCGTATCAACTTTGCGCGCGTTTGCGTTATGAAGAAGATCGCTGATCCATATGTGGAAGCTTTCAACCTTCGCTTACCCAATACGAACAGGGTGATCACGATTCGAGCGGAATATGAATGGAAACCGCGCGATGTTCGACGTGTTCGACTATGGGTTATTCGACTGGTGCATGCCCCACGACCACTCCAACGGCCCCGAAGGCTACGACAAATCGGGCAGCCCCGACTATTACGCGGATCTGGCGTCCAGTCGCGAAGGCCAAGTCTACGGGTGAGACACGCCGCGTAGCCACTGAGCAACATAATGGCCTCTTGTAAGCATTGTCCCCAGCGAGCAGCATGGAGAATGTTCCAGGCAACCTCATCATGGATCCTCTCCAGACTCGGTGAGTACGGGAGGCGTGATTCGGCCAACCATCGAGAATAGCATGGTGGTGGTGCCAAACCCTGCTCATACGACACCACCTCATACGAACCCGTTTGACATGCTACACCTCATTGATGAAGATGGGGACTTCCTACATCCGGGCACTGATAATGATGCGGCCCTTCATGGGGTTATTTTATGATACCATTTGGATGCTGGAATGTACGTGGTCTCAACAAGAGAGACCATGGGAGAGCGGTAGGGGATTTGATTCGTCGGTTTGACCTTAAGCTTGTTGGATTGCTAGAGACTCGAGTGACAGTGGCAAACGCTGATTCGATTGCCAACAGTATTAAGCAGTGGACATGGTTCTTCGATTATGATATGGGCCCCGGGAAGCGTATCTGGCTAGGATGGGACGCGCGATATCTTCGTGTTGATGTTATCGGGATGACGACGCAAGCCCTACACTGCAGAGTTCTATCGTTGGCGACTCGTCTGGTTTTCTTTATTACATTCATATATGTGCTCAATCAGCGGGAGGAGCGCTGCGCATTGTGGGATGAGTTAGTTACGATCTCCGAAGCTCGCGCGGAAGACGCTTGGTTAGTGGTCGGTGATTTCAATGCGATAGTGGAACCTAATGAAGCACGGGGAGGATCTCCACATCTAGCAGACTATCAGGATCTGACTCGATGTCTCATCTCGGTTGATCTCCATAACTTACCATGCTCGGGTCAATATTTCACGTGGTTTAATCAACGGCGAGGTGATGCGGGTCTTTGGCGTCGTTTGGACAGGATGGGTTGCTAACCCAACGTGGTTTGCTAAGTTTGGGGATCTTGGATATCGATGTGAACTACCAGCCACTTCTGACCATTCTCCTCTTATTCTGGAGACGGGGCGATCGACATTTTCTCGAGGTACGGTGTTTTGATTTGATAATTTTCTCAGGACGGATCCACAGTTTGGCTCTTTCGTAAGCTCAGGGTGGCAGCTTCCTATTTCGGGATACCCGATGTTTCGGGTCCTAGCATGTCTGAAGGCCCTCAAGCGAGCGTTCAAGGATATGAGGCGTGCTAAAGGAAATCTGGCGCGTAACATGGTGGAGGCGCGAAATTTCCTCGACATTGTCCAGGAGTTTGTCTCATTGTACCCGCATGATGATCGTTTTCTGGTACTACAATCTATATGTCAACGTCTTTACGCAGCTGCGGTAGCAATGGATCAATCGGCCCTAGCACAACGGGCCAAAATGACTTGGCTCAAAGAAGGCGACCGCTGCTCCACATTTTTCTTCAAGAAGGTTGTCATACGACGAGTGGCAAACCGTATCTTCTCGCTTGAGGATGATGCTGGGAACTTAATTGAAGGGGAGCCACAAATAAAGGGCGAGCTTCTTAGACACTACAAGAACCTCTTGGGTACGACCGCTCGGAGCTGCCCGATGGATCGCTCTGCTATATATGCGGCCATATCTCGTACATTACCCAATCACGCACCGGGAGACCTACTTCGGCTCATCGACGAAGGTGAGATTAAGCTGGCGCTTTCTTCTATTACGGATGACAAAGCACCGGGTCCGGATGGTTTCACTTCGGCTTTCTTTAAAGCCGCTTGGCCTACTATTGGAGGGGACATCATATCTGCTATTCAGGAATTTTTTCGTATAGGCCATCTTCTGAGGGAGCTGAATACTACACTTCTTACGTTGATCCCTAAGCGGGACTCCCCACGACGACCTGCTGACTTTCGGCCTATATCGTGCTGTAATGTCTTATACAAGATTATTTCGAAGATCTTGGCTAATCGTCTGAAGACTTATCTCCCAGGCTTAGTGGATGTCTCCCAGACTGCATTTATCCCTGGTCGCAGGATCACCGATAATATTCTCCTCGCTCAGGAGTTATGCTCTGGCTACCGGAATCAGAGCTTACCGGCACGGGCTACGCTGAAGGTTGACTTGGCAAAGGCGTGATCATGTCGAGTGGGACTTTTTAGTGTGTGTGTTGGAGGCCATGGGTTTTCCTTCGCGGTCCGTTGCATGGATCCAGGTGTGTTTGACGACTCCTTATTACTCGATCAATATCAATGGTCGAGCGGAGGGGTATTTTCCGGGACAGCGGGGTCTTCGTCAGGGCGATCCTATATCTCCGTATCTTTTTACGTTGGCCATGCAGGTGCTTCATGGTATTCTTCGGAACAAGATTCTTTCGGAGGGGAGATTTACTTTCCATTGGAGATGCGAGCCTTCCCGTATTTTCATGCTGACATTTGCCGATGATCTTCTTCTTTTCAGTCACGCGGACACTGAATCCATCCAGACTTTCCGAGCGGGGTTGGATGAATTTGCGATACTTTCGGGGTTAAGGGCTAACCCTGGAAAGAGCAAGATGTTTCTTTCCAAACGGGCGAGCGGCTGCCAACCCTTATTATCTATTATGGGTTTTCCTTTAGGCAATTTACCAGTGAGGTATTTGGGTATCCCGTTACTTACATCACGACTGACTATTCAGGACTGTAATCCACTTCTACAGCGCATTGACCAACGCTTAGGCTCTTGACTCAATCGTTCTCTTTCATATGCTGGGAGGGTACAGTTGATCCGTTCAGTCCTTGCTGCGATACATGGGTACTGGTCCGGGGTGTTCATCCTGCCCAAAGGCGTTATTAGAGTGATTGAGCAACGATTTAGATCGTTCCTCTGGGCTGGTTCTGCTGCCAAGGTTGCTTGGGATGATGTATGTTTCCCGGTGGATGAGGGTTGTTTGGGCATTCGCTCGCTTGTGGACGATAACAAGGCCCTTCTTCTTAAGCACCTATGAGTATTCTGAGCAAGGATCCCAATTCTATTTGGGTATCGTGGCTTCTCCATACGCGACTGCAAAATCGCTCGTTGTGGACTATATCGGAAACCGCCCAATCGGCGTGGAGTTGTAGAAAACTCTTACAACTTTGCCCTATGCTTCGATCGAAGGTTAGTATCCGTATTGGTAATGGCGAAACTATTTGGTTGTGGCAGGACCCATGGATCGATGATAGGCCGCTTCTGGAACGATTTCCACGGGGACCGATGATTATGAGGCTTTCTGATGATTCACGTTTGAGTCGAGTCATTGATAGTGACAGTTGGAGGTGGCCAACGACTTCCTCGATGGAATTTCTGATGATTGAACCCATGCTCCCGAACATACACCCATTGGAAGCTGACTCTTACCGATGGCTACCGTCTCCCACATGACTTTTCACCACTGCTTCTGCTCGGGATGCGTTCCGGAAGAAACGCTCGCCGGTTCATTGGGCAGCCCTATTTGGGGGGGTGCTTAGGGTCCCAAGCTATGAATTCATCTTATGGCTTGCTATTCGTGAACGCCTAGCTACCAGAGATAAGCCTTGGGTTGCGCTCAAGGCCGCGTCGAGTGGTTGCTTATTGTGTGATGCGGATGAGATGGAGACGATCAATCACCTTTTCTTTGATTGCTCATACACATCTCGATGCTTACGACTTCTTCGGCGGCAGATTCGGTTTCTCTGGCCTTACCGCGATTGGCAGCAGGGGATTAGGTGGGCTTGCCTGCGATGGAAAGGTATGCACCTCCAGCATCTGGCATATCGACATGTTCTGGCTTCGACGATTCACCACATCTGGACTGAGCGAAACCACCGTTGGACTGATGGCAGACATCAGCATCTCCAACAGCTCGTTGAGGATATTGTGAGGGTATTGCTTATGCACCTATCATTACTACCGTGTCGATATGAGCTACAGTATTGTGCCCTGCGTCGCCTGTGGCACATTGCTTGGTAGATGTATGAATGTTATTTATGGTAGTTTGTTTGGTGGATAGAGATTATATCCATCTTGTACACAGTGGCATGTCACTGGTCTTTGCGACATGAATCATATCATGTGCGCTTTACTGTCCTTTATTTCATTTATTTAGTGAACGTTCCCCAAAAAAAAACAACGACATCGACAACTAGCTCCCCCACCGCCCTTCCGTGGTCCCTCTTATTGAGACCACGCGCATTCTACACACCTACAAGGATCATGGATCACCCCCTGTTGGGGCTGCCGTTGCTAAAGGAGGATCATTATCCTCATCCGTAACGAGTGCAAAATAGCAAAAGAGTTAGAGGCCTACCCAACCTCCTCATGCACGGGCACCACCCGCGAATGTGGCTCTGTGGTCCAAGACGATGTCGACAATCCTCCAGCACACTCTGTTGACCGGGCCAGTTTTCAACCATTAGCTGCCCCATCCCGTGGTTCCACCCTCACGGCTTTGCCCTTTGCGCCCACATGCATCCACTCTACACGTACGCTAGGAATCACCGCCCCTCCATTTCCCGCTCGAACCCCATCTGCCCCAACATGTGACTCCACCCGTGCTGCTTTGCCCTTTGCTCCCACCTGCCGCCCCGCTACTCGTGGCTTATTGCCACCCACCCGAACAGCCCTCAGCCGAGGATCCGGTCGTTTTCCCGGTGCACTTTGTCCATCGGAGGACATCGGACACGCCGTCGACGCATGATTCCAATAAGCACACTTCAGACATTTGGTTGGTCTCCATCGTACTCCACCCGCACAGTTGCCACACCCGATGTACCCCCACACTCTAACGGCAGTCGAATATTAAAGTGCTCCACAAACGGGTCAGCAAGCTTCTTAACTACACAAACACGTGCAAAATCAATACGCTCTCCACTTGTTGTAACGCCATCAGCAAACAAGGGCTGCCCCACAGCACTAGCAACGATTCCCAAACCAGCCTGAGTCCAGAATTCGCTTGGGACATTCCATAACTTAACCCATAGAGGTACTTCTACGAGATCCCGCTTCGCAAACGACATTCCTGGTCTCCAAACCTCCAAGAAGAGTGGCTGCCCTTGGAAGAGCCAAGGTCCCCCTTCAAGGACCCCATGCATTGCATCGGCCGACATAAAACGAAACTTAAAGAAACCATTAATGGTAGCCCTGACCTCGGCCAGGTCAGCCCAATTCTCCCGCACAAATCGCTCCACAAAGAGAAATTATGGCTTCTTTCCCAAAAAATAGCCCACCAGTGTATGCTCCCATCGAGCAAAACCTTGACGGGCCACCTCCCACGTAGGTCGAACCTCCGCCACCCCATCTATGACTGCCGGCGCAGTGAAAACCAACGGAAGTCGCCGCACTCCAGTGCAGTTAGCCTGCCTCCCCGACCCCTTGGCAACCACCGCAAACGTCGGCTTTGGCGGATTTACCTTAGCCGGCACCGAAACCGTATCCGTCACCTTTACCACCACTGTAGAAACTCTAGGTCCGTCATCAAGGATAAAAATTTTTTCCATGGTAGCCGTCGGCGCTGTCGTCGTCATCCCCTCTTTCGCACCATCCCCAATCGTGAGATTGCATCTACCAGCCTCCCGTTCGGGAGAAAACCTAGGCCCAAGACCACGTGGATGCTTGTGGCCCATATCAATCAAAGAAACCCTAGCCTTCATATGATGATCATGCAAATTTCCCGCATCGGGCTGTGTGTCATCCCTAACCACCGTATGATCAACGCGTGGAGTATGATGCGTGACCAATGACGCAGCCGCATCAACCAATATCTCGTTATCCCATCCAAAATCTTTACGAAGATATTGTAGTATCCTTTCCAAAGACGGATTAGTAGCAGATTCCTTCATTAAATATACGAGATCCTTTTTTTTTTTTTGGATTAATGTCCCTTTATATATTTATATATGAAAAGAAGAATACAACAGACCGTGCAGGAGAAAAACTCATGCCGCATCAACCGATAACATGCTATCGGGTACAACTACGATATCAACAACGACATCGACAACTAGCTCCCCCACCGCCCTTCCGTGGTCCCTCTTATTGAGACCACGCACATTCTACACACCTACAGGGATCATGGATCACCCCCTGTTGGGGCTGCCGTTGCTAAAGGAGGATCATTATCCTCATCCCGTAACGAGTGCAAAATAGCGAAAGAGTTAGAGGCCAATCCAACCTCCTCATGCACGGACACCACCCGCGAATGTGGCTCTGTGGTCCGAGACGATGTCGACAATCCTCCAGCATACTCTGTTGACCGGGCCAGTTTTCTACCATTAGCTGCCCCATCCCGTGGTTCCACCTTCACGGCTTTGCCCTTTGCGCCCACATGCATCCACTCTACACGTGCGCTAGGAATCACCGCCCCTCCATTTCCCGCTCGAACCCCATTTGCCCCAACATGTGACTCCACCCTCAAAGTTGCCACACCCGATGTACCCCCACACTCTAACGGCAGTCGAATATTAAAGTGCTCCACAAACGGGTCAGCAAGCTTCTTAACTACACAAACACGTGCAAAATCAATACGCTCTCCACTTTTTGTAACGCCATCAGCAAACAAGGGCTGCCCCACAGCACTAGCAACGATCCCCAAACCAGCCTGAGTCCAGAATTCGCTTGGGACATTCCATAACTGAACCCATAGAGGTACTTCTACGAGATCCCGCTTCGCAAACGACATTCCTGGCCTCCAAACCTCCAAGAAGAGTGGCTGCCCTTGGAAGAGCCAAGGACCCCATGCATTGCATCGGCCGACATAAAACGAAACTTAAAGAAACCATTAATGGTAGCCCTGACCTCGGCCAGGTCAGCCCAATTCTCCCGCACAAATCGCTCCACAAAGGGAAAATATGGCTTCTTTCCCAAAAAATAGCCCACCAGTGTATGCTCCCATCGAGCAAAACCTTGACGGGCCACCTCCCACGTAGGTCGAACCTCCGCCACCCCATCTACGACTGCCGGCGCAGTGAAAACCAACGGAAGTCACCGCACTCCGGTGCGGTTAGCCTGCCTCGCCGACCCCTTGGCAACCACCGCAAACGTCGGCTTTGGAGGATTTACCTTAGCCGGCACCGAAACCGTATCCGTCACCTTTACCACCACTGTAGAAACTCTAGGTCCGTCATCAAGGATAAAAATTTTTTCCACGGTAGCCGTCGGCGCTGTCGTCGTCATCCCCTCTTTCTCACCATCCCCAATCGTGAGATTGCATCTACCAGCTTCCCGTTCGGGAGAAAACCTAGGCCCAAGACCACGTGGATGCTTGTGGCCCATATCAATCAAAGAAACCCTAGCCTTCATATGATGATCATGCAAATTTCCCGCATCGGGCTGTGTGTCATCCCTAACCACCGTATGGTCAACGCGTGGAGTATGATGCGTGACCAATGGCGCAGCTGCATCAACCAATATCTCGTTATCCCATCCAAAATCTTTACGAAGATATTGTAGTATCCTTTCCAAAGACGGATTAGTAGCAGATTCCTTCATTAAATATACGAGATCCTTTTTTTTTTGGATTAATGTCCCTTTATATATTTATATATGAAAAGAAGAATACAAAAGAGCGCGCAGGAGAAAAACTCATGCCGCATCAACCGATAACATGCTATCGGGTACAACTACGATATCAACAACGACATCGACAACTAGCTCCCCCACCGCCCTTCCGTGGTCCCTCTTATTGAGACCACGCACATTCTACACACCTACAGGGATCATGGATCACCCCCTGTTGGGGCTGCCGTTGCTAAAGGAGGATCATTATCCTCATCCCGTAACGAGTGCAAAATAGCGAAAGAGTTAGAGGCCAATCCAACCTCCTCATGCACGGGCACCACCCGCGAATGTGGCTCTGTGGTCCGAGACGATGTTGACAATCCTCCAGCATACTCTGTTGACCGGGCCAGTTTTCTACCATTAGCTGCCCCATCCCGTGGTTCCACCCTCACGGCTTTGCCCTTTGCGCCCACATGCATCCACTCTACACGTGCGCTAGGAATCACCGCCCCTCCATTTCCCGCTCGAACCCCATTTGCCCCAACATGTGACTCCACCCTCACAGTTGCCACACCCGATGTACCCCCACACTCTAACGGAAGTCGAATATTAAAGTGCTCCACAAACGGGTCAGCAAGCTTCTTAACTACACAAACACGTGCAAAATCAATACGCTCTCCACTTGTTGTAACGCCATCAGCAAACAAGGGCTGCCCCACAGCACTAGCAACGATCCCCAAACCAGCCTGAGTCCAGAATTTGCTTGGGACATTCCATAACTGAACCCATAGAGGTACTTCTACGAGATCCCGCTTCGCAAACGACATTCCTGGCCTCCAAACCTCCAAGAAGAGTGGCTGCCCTTGGAAGAGCCAAGGTCCCCCTTCAAGGACCCCATGCATTGCATCGGCCGACATAAAACGAAACTTAAAGAAACCATTAATGGTAGCCCTGACCTCGGCCAGGTCAGCCCAATTCTCCCGCACAAATCGCTCCACAAAGGGAAAATATGGCTTCTTTCCCAAAAAATAGCCCACCAGTGTATGCTCTCATCGAGCAAAACCTTGACGGGCCACCTCCCATGTAGGTCGAACCTCCGCCACCCCATCTATGACTGCCGGCGCAGTGAAAACCAACAGAAGTCGCCGCACTCCGGTGCGGTTAGCCGCCTCGCCGACCCCTTGGCAACCATCGCAAACGTCGGCTTTGGCGGATTTACCTTAGCCGGCACCGAAACCGTATCCGTCACCTTTACCACCACTGTAGAAACTCTAGGTCCGTCATCAAGGATAAAAAATTTTTCCACGGTAGCCGTCGGCGCTGTCGTCGTCATCCCCTCTTTCGCACCATCCCCAATCGTGAGATTGCATCTACCAGCCTCCCGTTCGGGAGAAAACCTAGGCCCAAGACCACGTGGATGCTTGTGGCCCATATCAATCAAAGAAACCCTAGCCTTCATATGATGATCATGCAAATTTCCCGCATCGGGCTGTGTGTCATCCCTAACCACCGTATGATCAACGCGTGGAGTATGATGCGTGACCAATGGCGCAGCCGCATCAACCAATATCTCGTTATCCCATCCAAAATCTTTACAAAGATATTGTAGTATCCTTTCCAAAGACGGATTAGTAGCAGATTCCTTCATTAAATATACGAGATCCTTTTTCTTTTTTGGATTAATGTCCCTTTATATATTTATATATGAAAAGAAGAATACAAAAGAGCGCGCAGGAGAAAAACTCATGCCGCATCAACCGATAACATGCTATCGGGTACAACTACGATATCAACAATGACATCGACAACTAGCTCCCCCACCGCCCTTCCGTGGTCCCTCTTGTTGAGACCACGCACATTCTACACACCTACAGGGATCATGGATCACCCCCTGTTGGGGCTGCCGTTGCTAAAGGAGGATCATTATCCTCATCCCGTAACGAGTGCAAAATAGCGAAAGAGTTAGAGGCCAACCCAACCTCCTCATGCACGGGCACCACCCGCGAATGTGTCTCTGTGGTCCGAGACGATGTCGACAATCCTCCAGCATACTCTGTTGACCGGGCCAGTTTTCTACCATTAGCTGCCCCATCCCGTGGTTCCACCTTCACGGCTTTGCCCTTTGCGCCCGCATGCATCCACTCTACACGTGCGCTAGGAATCACCGCCCCTCCATTTCCCGCTCGAACCCCATTTGCCCCAACATGTGACTCCACCCTCACAGTTGCCACACCCGATGTACCCCCACACTCTAACGGCAGTCGAATATACAAGTAATGCGTTGTTGCACAAGTCGAGCGCCTTGTTGATCAAGTCGAGTGCCTTGTAGAACAAGCCGAATGCTTTGTTGACCAAGTCAATGTCATGTTGACCAAGTCGAATGCCTTGTTAACAAAGTCAAATTCCTTGTTGACAAAGTCGAATGCCTTGTTGACCAAGTCGAATGCCTTGTTGAACCAAATTCAATGCCTTGTTGACCAAGTAATGCCTTGTTTAATAAGTCGAATGCCTTGTGGAACAAGTCAAATGCCTTGTAGACCAAGTCCAATGCCTTGTTGATCAAGTCGAGTGACTTGTAGAACATGCCAAATGCCTGGTTGACCAAGTCAAAAGCCTTGTTGACCAAGTCGAATGCCTTGTTGACCAAGTCGAATGCCTTGCAAACCAAGTCAAATGCCTTGTTAAAAAAGTCTAGTGACTTGTTAATCAAGTCGAATGGCTTGTTGATTTACTCGAATGCCTATTATATCAAGTCGAATGCGTTGTTGAACAAGTCTAATGCCTTCTAGACCAAGGAATGCCTTATTGAACAATTCGAGTGCCTTGTTGATCAAGTCGAGTGCATTGTTGAATAAGCCGAATGCATTGTCGACCAAGTCAAATGTCTTGTTGATCAAGTCGAATGTCTTGTTGAGCAAGTCGAATGGCTTGTTGACTAAGTCGAGTGCCTTGTTGTACCAAGTAATGCCTTGTTGAATAAGTCGAATGCCTTGTTGACCACGTGGAATGCATAGTTGAACAAGTCAAATGTCTTGTTGATCATGTCGAGTGCCTTGTCGAACATGCCAAATGCCTGGTTGACCAAGCCGGATGCCTTGTTGACCAAGTCGAATGACTATTTGACAAGTAGTATGCCTTGCTAACCAAGTAATGCCTTGTCGAATAAGTCGAATGCCTTGTTGACCAAGTGGAATGCCTTGTTGAACAAGTCAAAGGCTTTGTAGACCAAGTCAATTGCCTTACTTATCAAGTCGAATGCCTTGTAGAACAAGTAGAATGCCTTGTTAACCAAGTCGAATGCCTTGTGGAACAAGTCGAATGCGTTAGTGAAAAAGTCAAATGCGTTGTTGATCAAGTCGATTGCCTTGTAAAACATGCCAAATGCCTGGTTGACCAAGTCAAATGCCTTGTTAACCAACTTGAATGCCTTTTTAAACCAAGTCAAATGTTTTGTTGAACAAGTAGAATGCCTTGTTAACCTTGTAATGCCTTGTTGAATAAGTCGAATGCCCTGTTAACCAAGTCAAATACCTTGTTAAACCAAGTCAAATGCCTTGTTGAACAAGTAAAATTTCTTGTTGACCAAGTAATGCGTTGTTGAACAAGTCGAGTGCCTTGTTGATCAAGTCGAATGCTACGTAGAGCAAGTCAAATGCCTTGTTAACCAAGTAGAATGCCTTGTTTACAAGTCGAGGTCTTGTAGAAAAAGTCAAATGCCTTGTTAAACCAAGTCGAATCCCTTGTTAAACCAAAGCAAATGCCTTGTTGACCAAGTAATCCTTTGTTGAATAAGTTGAATACCTTGTTGACAAAGTCGAATGCCTTGTTGATCAAGGCGATTGCCTTGTAGACCAAGTCTAATGCCTTGTTAAAGAAGTCTAATGCCTTGTTAACAAAGTCGAATGCCTTATTGATTTACTCGAATGCCTTGTACATCAAGTCGAATGCCTTGTTAACCAAGTCAAATGCCTTGTTGAACAAGTCTAATGCCTTGTAGACCAAGGAATTATTTGTTGAACAAGTGGAGTGACTTGTTGATCAAGTCGAGTGCCTTGTAAAACAACCCGAATACCTTGTTGACCAAGTCAAATGCCTTGTTTACCAAGTCGAATGCCTTGTTGAGCAAGTCGAATGGTTTGTTAACCAAGTCGAATGCCTTGTTAAACCATGTCCAATGCCTTGTTGAACAAGTAAGGCCTTGTTGAATAAGTCGACTGCCTTGGGCGAATGCCTTGTTAACCAAGTCGAATGTCTTGTTGACCAAGTCGAATGGCTTGTTGACCAAGTCGAATGGCTTGTTGACCAAGTCGAATGCCTTGTTGACCAAGTCGAATGTATTGTTAAACCAAGTCAATTGCCTTGTTGACCAAGTAATGCCTTGTTGAATAAGTCGAATGCCTTGTAGACCAAGACGAATGCCTAGTTGAACAAGTCAAATGCCTTGTTGTTCATGTCGGGTGCCTTGTCGAATATGATGAATGCCAGGTTGACCAAGTCAAATGTCTTGTTGACCAAGTCGAATGCCTTGTTAAACCAAGTCAAATGCCTAGTTGAATAAGTCGAATGCCTTGTTGACCAAGTGGAATGCATTGTTGAACAAGTCAAAAATGCATTGTAGACCAACTCTAATGCCTTGTTGACCAAGTCGAATGCCTTGTTGACCAAGTCGAATGACTTGTTAAACCAAGTCCAATTCTTTGTCGACCAAGTAATGCCTTATTGAATAAGTCGAAAGCCTTGTTCAACAAGTCGAATGCCTTGTTGAACAAGTCAAATGCATTGTTGATCAAGTCGAGTACCTTGTACAACATGCCGAATGCCTGGTTGACCAAGTCAAATGCCTTGTTGACCAAGTTGAATGCCTTGTTAAACCAAGTCCAATGCTTTGTTGAACAAGTATAATGCCTTGTTAACCAAGTAATGCCATGTTGAATAAGTCGATTGCCTTGTTGACCAAGTGGAATGCCTTGCTGAAAAAGTCAAATGCCTTGTACACCAAGACAAATGCCTTGTTGAACAAGTAAAATGTTTTGTTGACCAGGTAATGCGTTGTTGAACAAATCGAGTGCCTTGTTGATCAAGTCGAGTGCCTTGTAGAACAAGCCGAATGCTTTGTTGACCAAGTCAATGTCATGTTGACCAAGTAGAATGCCTTGTTGACAAAGTTAAATTCCTTGTTGACAAAGTCCAATTCCTTGTTGACCAAGTCGAATGTCTTGTTGAACCAAATTCAATGCCCTATTGACCAAGTAATGCCTTTTTTAATAAGTCGAATGCCTTGTGGAGCAAGTCAAATGCCTTGGAGACCAAGTCCAATGCCTTGTTGATCAAGTCGAGTGACTTGTAGAACATGCCAAATGCCTGGTTGACCAGGTCAAAAGCCTTGTTGACCAAGTCGAATGCTTTGTCGACCAAGTCGAATGCCTTGTAAACCAAGTCAAATGCCTTGTTAAAGAAGTCTAATGACTTGTTAATCAAGTCGAATGCCTTGTTGATTTACTCGAATGCCTATTATATCAAGTCGAATGCGTTGTTGAACAAGTCTAATGTCTTCTAGACCAAGGAATGCCTTATTGAACAATTCAAGTGCCTTGTTGATCAAGTCGAGTGCATTGTTGAATAAGCCGAATGCATTGTCGACCAAGTCAAATGTCTTGTTTGAGCAAGTCGAATGGCTTGTTGACTAAGTCGAGTGCCTTGTTGAATAAGTCGAATGCCTTGTTGACCAAGTGGAATGCCTAGTTGAACAAGTCGAATGCCTTGTTGACCAAGTGGAATGCCTAGTTGAACAAGTCCAATGCCTTGTTGATCATGTCGAGTGCCTTGTCAAACATGCCAAATGCCTGGTTGACCATGTCGAATGCCTTGTTGACCAAGTCGAATGACTATTTGACAAGTAGTATGCCTTGGATTTTACTTGTTTTCGCTAGAGAGAGAAACTAGAGAGACTTCGTAAATCTAACGTGTTCGGCCGCCGGGGCTGTTTTTCATCGCCTACCACCGCCGTTTCTGGCCACTCCTGGATAGGGCGTGACTAGCCGGTGGTAGGGACCTCCATCACTGGCGTTAGTCCGGCGTTTGGAGGGTTACACCACGTGTTTTTACTCTTTGAATTTTTGAATTTTTGATTAGGAGCCTTGTTGTGACATCTTCTTCTTCCATGGATGGTTCAACGATCTCGGCATCTTCTAATTTCAAGCGATCCATGCTTGCAACAACCACATCTTTATGGACTAAGTTCTGCACACCCGGCCACGCAATTATCGGCGTTAGCATCTTTGAAAGCGCGGGTTCAGGATCACGACCCGAAGATGGATGCATCGGTGGAGATGACGAAGTTTTTGCATGATCCATCTATTTCCGGCAAAGATTTGGCGCATCTGGAGCAGCAAGCAGAGAATAATCCAATTATGGTAAAGATTGTTGCATATCTTCGGGCAGATATGGGTTCGATGTATCTGCACCAAGATCGGGCACCCAATAATAGAATGCCTTGTATGGATTCATCTATTTGCGGCGAAGATTTGGCGCATCTGGAGCAGCAAGCAGAGAATAATCCAATTATGGCAAAGATCCTTGCATATCTTCGGGCAGATATGGGAACATCTCGTCCAGGTTCGTTGCACCAAGATTGGGTTCCCAAAAATAGAATGCCTTGTATGGAATCCTCAACGACGGATTGGGCTGAGATTGGATCCATTCTCTACAATTCGCTTTCAGAAAATATTCCCGTATTTAGCGAACGATTTGATGTGGCCGCGTTCGAAGATCTAATTAGGCGCGTTCATGGAGCTCCACCGGAGCAGCAACCACCACCGTCGACACATTTGGCTAGCGGATCGCTCACCTTATACAGGCCGAACACATGGAATAATCCTATACGCCCGTGGACCCGCCGCCACCGGCGCTACCCGGACATTATCGGCCCGCTACGTGACCCACGGATTGGAAATGACCGCCCTATACGCCTAGGCTCACCACCGCCGCCATCTGGCATGGCCTTGATCAACGATGCTGCGTCAGATGATCTGCTACGGAAGCCGCAGTCACCGACCACGACGGCTACGAGGAACGAGGATAAGGCTGATGCTGATGGACCTAGGGTTTCACTGTCCCGGGTTGCTGATGGGCCCATGGAGTCGCCGCCCAGGTTTTTGCCGTCTAGGGCTGCGGTGGAAGGAGCTAGGGCTTCGACGTTTAGGATCTCGCCGCTTCGGGTTTCCACTGATGGGCCTAGGGTTATCAATCCTAGGGTTTCGCCGTCAATAACTCACCCGGCTGTACCTCATGGGCTGCCCAACACGGCACCATTGCCGATGCGCAAGGAGGTGTCTATGCAAGGAGCTGAACAAGCTACCTCGCCGCACGCAAACCCTCAGCCATCGTTTGTTGCGGTAACTCGAGGGACGGTGTACGAAGAAGCACCACGCAAACCAAGCCCTACACGCTATACCTTGACATATACAGCCCCAACTCTCAAGGACGGAGTAGCGGAGGCCTGCCCATCATGGGAGGTCGCAAAGAGGGGTGCGATACGGTGGGACAATACCCTCGTAGGTTATTTTCTGGGGAAAAAACCATATTTCCCGTTTGTTGAACGACATTTCCGTTCAATTTGGGAGGAACTGTTGGAGGTACGCGCAACGGCCAATGGTTTTTTCAAATTCAGATTTGCAACTGCGGAAGCTGCCAATGCGGTTCTTGAAGGAGGACCGTGGCTCATGCAAGGTCAACCCATTTTCCTCGAGGCTTGGCGAACGGGGATGTCTCTCGAGAAAATTCAGCACACCCATGTTCCGTTATGGGTGAAATTACGTAACGTTCCGGGCGAGTTCTGGACACAGGAGGGGTTGGGCATTGTCGCTAGCGTCGTCGGGAAGCCTCTCTTCGCAGATTCTATGACGATTTCAGCGGAACGTATTGACTACGCTCGGGTATGCATATCAAAGAATCTCCAGGAGCCTTTCCTTGAAAGCTTCAATATTCGCATTCCACGTGAAGGTGGAGGATCTGATGGGGCAGTTACAGTTCGTGTCGAGTATGAATGGAGGCCGCGAAAGTGCTCCTCATGCGGTGCATGGACCCACGGGGCGGGAACATGTCCCTCTCGTCGAACCCAATACTTACGACCAAATACGGGACCGAGGCAATCCACGGGGCAGCGCACATCGATGATGCCGAAGAAACCCCAAAATGGCCCCCACACACGGCGCGAATGGAGAAGAATTGGTCATCCCGACAAGGACAAGGAGGTTGTTGTTCCACCCACCAACATGGAGCAAGATCACGAGCCGCGTCAGCAGGGGTACCCGAAGTCTGCAGAGCAGGGAGCTATTGTACTAGCTAGCCTTAACCCATTCGAGGTTCTTGCGGACTTGGACGGACTGGACACGGCGAACGTTACACTTAAGGGTCCTGAAGCAGCCCTTCTCGACGTGTACCCATTATCCCAATCGCCGTTTGGAATGTACGTGGTCTAAACAGGGTAGACCACAGATGGGCGGTGGGGGATATTATTACCAAATATAAGCTGTTGATTATCGGGTTGTATGAGACACGTGTCTCCGCGCAGAATGCGGCTGCCCTTTCACACTCTACCAGTGCTTGGAGTTGGTTCTTTGAATACGATAATGGGCCGGCGTCTCGTATCTGGGTGGGCTGGGATGCTCGTCTAGTACTGTCACAATTCTTGCATACACCACCCAGACCATTCACTGTAAGGCGACGATCCTTGCGGAGCGTGAGGATTTCTTCATCACATTTGCCTACGGCCATAATCAGAGGGCGTCCCGACGCGACCTTTGGACGGATCTCATCGAGACCTCACAGCTGCACGCAAACACACCATGGCTTGTTATGGAGGATTTCAACGCGATCATGACAAGCACGGACGCGCGGGGAGGTTCGGCCGCGGGGGGCTGTCCGGAGATGATTGCATGTATGACTACATCGGACCTCGCAACCCTGCCATGTACGGGGCAACTCTACACGTGGTATAACCAGCAAGGGGGCACGTCGGGTGTATGGCGACGCCTCGATAGGATGCTTGGCAACCCCTCTTGGTTCGCTAGATTTGGGGACCTTACTTATCATTGCGCAACCCCTGCTACATCGGACCACTCTCCACTCATCCTCGCGTCTACAGCTAGGGCTTCTGAGGGGAATAATTCTTTCCGTTTTGATAACTTTCTGGCGCAGGATCCTCGTTTTCTTCCTATCGTGGCGGAAACTTGGAGTCTGCAAGCAAATGGTTACCCGATGTATGTAGTCGTCCAGAGACTGAAAGCGTTGAAGAGGAAACTACGACAATTACGCCGCGACAAGGGTGATCTCAATCGTAACGTGCTCGAGGCACGCAAATTTCTAGAGATCGCTCGAACATGGCGGCAAACTATCCATTGGAGGCTCAATTACTAATCTTGGAGAAGCAATGTCGGCTTGTGTATGCCAAAGCGGTCGAATTGGAGCACTCGGCAGTCCTTCAGCGGGCGAAAGTGGCATGGCTCAAGGACGGTGACCAATGCACTTCTTTTTTCTTCAAGAAAGTAGCCACACGGAGGGTTGGCAATCGTATCTTCCACTTGGAGGATGAGGCGAGAAACACGTTCGAGGGCAGTGCACAAGTGCGGGCTGAATTGGTCCGATATTACTCGGAACTCCTCGGGCAATCCATGCGGATAGCCCCAATATCCGCCTCCGACGTCGCACATTACTTCGGGGCAGCGCTCAGCACAACCGACGCGGAGGCAATGGTTCACCGGTCACTGATGCGGAAATCAACACTGCGCTGCATGCAATGGGAGATAACAAATCGCCAGGGCCAGACGGGTACTCTGCGGTTTTCTACAAGCGGGCATGGCACATCATCGGGGCGGATATCTCGTTCGCCATCCGAGATTTCTTCCGGACGGGACGCCTCCTGGGGGAGCTGAATTCGACCCTTATCACCCTCATTCCAAAAGGGGATAATCCACGCATGGCGAAGGATTTTCGTCCGATTGCCTGCTGCAACGTTCTCTATAAGATCATATCAAAGATCATTGCTAATCGGCTACGAGACAGCTTGGGGAAACTTGTCCATCCTACACAGACGGCATTCATCCCTGGAAGGCGTATCCCCGAAAACGTTCTCTTAGCCCAAGAGATTTGTCACGGATACAACAGAGCCGGGCTGCCTGAACGGGTGGCTCGTAAGGTTGACCTAGCGAAGGCATATGATAAAATCGAGTGGTATTTCATCATTGCCACACTTCAGGCGCTTCACTTTCACCCGATCTTCATTGGGTGGGTCCGGTCATGCCTCACGTCGATGCATTTTTCCATCACAATCAACGGTAGGCCGGAGGGTTTCTTCAAAGGATGGCGGGGCCTCAGACAAGGCGACCCCATATCACCTTATCTCTTTGTGTTGGTGATGGAGGCTTTACATGGAATAATTGCGTCCCGCATCCAACTTAGCAGCAGCTTCCGATACCATTGGCGATGCGAGGCCACATCCCTCTTCATGTTGACCTTCGCCGATGATCTTCTTTCCTTCTCGCAGGCGGACGTTCACTCAGTCAGTATCTTCCGCGACAGCCTTGAGCTTTTTGCCTCGCTTTCAGGGCTACGGGCTAACTCCAGTAAAAGCGAGATGTTTATCTCGAAACGGGCAGAACGACTGAAGGGTACCCTCCAGGCTGTTATGGGCTTCCCTATCAGGTCTCTTCCTGTGCGGTACCTGGGGGTCCCCCTTATCACATCGCGATTGACTATCGATGATTGCGCCCCATTATTACATTCTATTGATCGTCAGCTTGGTTCTTGGACCAACCAATCGCTCTCATACGCCGGGAGGGTACAACTCATTCGATCGGTCCTTATGGCTATCCATGTGTATTGGGCGGGAGTCTTCTTACTCCCTAAGAGAGTCATCCACAGTATCGAGAAGCGTCTTCGAGCGTTCTTGTGGAAGGGATCTAGCGCGAAGGTGGCATGGGCCGACGTGTGCGTACCAAGGGAAGAAGGGGGACTTGGACTGAGATCGATTGAGGTGGAGAACAAGGCACTGATGATGCGTCTTATCTGGAACATTCTCAGGGGAGATGAGTCTTCGATATGGGCCACATGGATACGACGAACGCGGTTGCACAACACATCCTTCTGGACCATCAGACCCACGACTAATACCTCATGGAGCTGGAAGAAACTCCTCAAACTCAGACCCATCATCCGGCCACTCCTAGAGTTCCGCATTGGGAATGGAGCGAATACACGACTCTGGACTGACCTATGGCTGCTCACGATTCCGCTGGTGGAACGGTAGCCGCGTGGTCCATCTGTTATGGGCCTCCCACTTGATTCACGATTGAGCGCGGTGATTGATGAGTCGGGATGGCATTGACCAGGACAGACGACGGTGGAGTTTATGGATTTTGATGGTCTCCTACCTCCCATTCAACACGGTGTGATGGATACGATTCGATGGCGAGGGACTCCCAATGGCGTCTTCTTTATTCACTCCGCGAGAAATTGCATACGCCAACATTCTACCGAGCGGACTCCCAATGGCGTATGTTACCGAGCGGTGCAGCTTATTGCTGCTGAACATTGTATCGTTCCACATTTTATTTTAATGACCTTTTCCCAAAAAAAAAGATACAATGTTCAGCAGCAGTAAGCTGCACCGCTCAGTAACATACTACCGATAAACAACGCAAGCAATCCATTCAAGCAAGCAAAAACATCAAAAACAAGCAAGCAAACTATAAGCAATTGGCTACGTGCTCGGCCACGCAATGCGCCAAACACGTCGAAGCGCACAGGACTGTAGCTGGTACTTCCCTCCGAGGGTAGAGAGCCGTAAGCAGAGTTTAGACTCGACATCCGCAACGATATGAGTAGGAGGTCTTCGTCTTCCTTCCCGCCATCGTAGGTTGCGCTCGGCCCATAGGTGATAGACAAGCGATGCAAGCGCATGTCGGGGCCCCATCCATGCGAGGTGCTTGCCCCGCCACCTTTGAGCAGCCCAGTGAACCCCTTTGATCCAGTCTGTGTAAGGCCATCCAAAACGTAACTTTCCCTGCAAAGACTGTAGGCAATGTCTGGAAAATGAACACTCAAAGAAAAGATGTCGTGTTGTCTCTATAGCATGGCCATCATCACACAAGAGGCAAGCTGAACTTCCTGCTGCCGCGGCCACCCATGGCTTGTCCCTCGTCGCCAGGCGTTCCCTAATCGCCAGCCATAAAATGACTTCATGCGTGGTATCGAGATAGGGCCTCCGAACAGGTTGGTCCAGAATGCAGGCGGAGAATGTTGGCGTATGCAATTTCTTGCGGAGTGAGTAGAGAAGACGCCATTGGGAGTCCCCCGCCATCGAATCGTGTCCATCTCACCGTGTTGAATGGGAGGTAGGAGACCAGCAAAATCCATGAACTCCACCGTTGTCTGTCCTGGCCAATGCCATCCCGACTAATCAATCACCGCGCTCAATCGTGAATCAAGTGGGAGGCCCATAACAGATGGACCACGCGGGTACCGTTCCACCAGCGGAATCGTGAGTAGCCATGGGTCAGTCCAGAGGCGTGTATTCGCTCCATTCCCAATGCGGAACTCTAGAAGTGGCCGGATGATGGGTCTGAGCTTGAGGAGCTTCTTCCAGCTCCATGAGGTATTAGCCGTGGATCTGATGGTCCAGAAGGATGTGTTGTGCAGCCGCGTCCGTCGTATCCATGTGGCCCATATCGAAGACTCATCTCCCCTGAGAATGTTCCAAATAAGACGCATCATCAGCGCCTTGTTCTCCACCTCAATCGATCTCAGTCCAAGTCCCCCTTCGTCCCTTGGTGCGCATACGTCGGTCCATGCCACCTTCGCGCTAGATCCCTTCCACAAGAAAGCTCGAAGACGCTTCTCGATACTGCGGATGATTCCCTTGGGGAGTAAGAAGACTCCCGCCCAATACACATGGATAGCCATAAGGACCGATCGAATGAGATGTACCCTCCCGGCGTATGAGAGCGAGTGGTTGGTCCAAGAACCAAGCCGACGATCAATAGAACGTAATAAGGGGGCGCAATCATCGATAGTCAATCGCGATGTGATAAGGGGGACCCCCAGGTACCGCACAGGAAGAGACCCGATAGGGAAGCCCATAACAGCCTGGAGTGTACCCTTCAGTCGTTCTGCCCGTTTCGAGATAAACATCTCGCTTTTACTGGAGTTTGCCCGTAGCCCTGAAAGCGAAGCAAAAAGCTCGAGGCTGTCGCGGAAGATACTGACTGATTGAACGTCCGCCTACGAGAAAAGAAGAAGATCATCGGCGAAGGTCAACATGAAGAGGGATGTGGCCTCGCATCGCCAATGGTATCGGAAGCTGCTGCTAAGTTGGATGCGGGACGCTATGATTCCATGTAAAGCCTCCATCACCAACACAAAGAGATAAGGTGATATGGGGTCGCCTTGTCTGAGACCCCGCCATCCTTTGAAGAAACCCTCCGGCCTACCGTTGATGTTGATGGAAAAATGCGTCGACGTGAGGCATGACCGGACCCACCCAATGAAGGTCGGGTGAAAGTGAAGTGCCTGAAATGTGGCAAAGATAAAATCCCACTCAATCTTATCATATACCTTGGCGAGGTCGACCTTAAGAGCCACCCGTTCAGGCAGCCCGGCTTTATTGTATCCGTGACAAATCTCTTGGGCTAAAAGAATGTTGTCGGAAATACGCCTTCTAGGGATGAATGCCGTCTGTGTAGGGTGGACAAGTTTCCCCAAGCTGTCTCGTAGCCGATTAGCAATGATCTTGGAGATGATCTAATAGAGAACGTTGCAGCATACAATCGGTCGAAAATCCTTCGCCATGCGTGGATTATCCCCTTTTGGAATGAGGGTGATAAGGGTCGAATTCAGCTCCCCCATGAGGCGTCCCGTCCGGAAGAAATCCCGGATGGCGAACGAGATATCCTCCCCGGTGATGTGCCATGCCCGCTTGTAGAAAACCGCAGAGTACCCGTCTGGCCCTGGCGATTTGTTATCTCCCATTGCATGCAGCGCGTTGTTGATTTCCACATCAGTGACTGGCTGAACCATTGCCTCCGCGTCGGTTGTGCTGAGCGCTGCCCCGAAGTAAGGCGCGACGTCAGAGGCGGATATTGGGGTTGTCCGCATGGATTTCCCGAGGAGTTCCGAGTAATATCGGACCAATTCAGCCCGCACTTGTGCACCACCCTCGAACGTGTTTCCCGCCTCATCCTCCAAGTGGAAGATACGATTTCCAACCCGCCTTGTGGCCACTTTCTTGAAGAAAAAAGAAGTGCATTGGTCACCGTCCTTGAGCCATGCCACTTTCGCACTTGTACACAAGCCGACATTGCTTCTCCAAGATTAGTAATTGATCCTCCAATGGATAGTTTGCCGCCATGTCCTGAGCAATCTCTAGAAATTTGCGCGCCTCGAGCACGTTACGATTGAGATCACCCTTGTCTCGCCGTAGTTGTCGTAGTTCCCTCTTCATCGCTTTCAGTCTCTGGACGACTACATACATCGGGTATCCATTTGCTTGCAGACTCCAAGTTTCCGCCACGATAGGAAGAAAACGAGGATCCTGCGCCAAAAAATTATCAAAACGAAAAGAATTATTCCTCTCAGAAGCCCTAGCTGTAGTCGCGAGGATGAGTGGAGAGTGGTCCGATGTAGCAGGGGTTGCGCAATGATAAGTAAGGTCCCCAAATCTAGCGAACCAAGAGGGGTTGCCAAGCATCCTATCGAGGCGTCGCCATACACCCGACGTGCCCCCTTGCTGGTTATACCACGTGTAGAGTTGCCCTGTGCATGGGAGGGTTACGAGGTCCGATGTAGTCATGCATGCAATCATCTCCGGACAGCCCCCCTTGGCCGATCCTCCCCGCGCGTCCGTGTTTGCCATGATCGTGTTGAAATCCCCCATAACAAGCCATGGTGAGTTTGCGTGCAGCTGTGAGGTCTCGGTGAGATCCGTCTAAAGGTCGCGTCGGGACACGCTCTGATTATGACCGTATGCGAATGTGATGAAGAAATCCTCACGCTCCGCAAGGATCGTCGCCTTACACTGAACGGTCTGAGTGGTGTACGCAAGAATTGTGACAGTAACTAGGCGGGCATCCCAGCCCACCCAGATACAAGATGCCGGCCCATTATCGTATTCAAAGAACCAACTCCAAGCCCTGGTAGAATGTGAAAGGGCAGCCGCATTATGCTCGGAGACCCGTGTCTCGTACAGCCCGATAATCAACAGCTTATACTTAGTAATAATATCCCCCACCGCCCATCTGTGGTCTACCCTGTTTAGTCCACGTACATTCCAAACGGCGATTGAGATCATGGGCACACGTCGAGAAGGGCTGCTTCAGGACCCTTAAGTGTGTTCGCCGTGTCCAAGTCGTCCAAGTCCGCTAGAACCTCGAATGGGTTAATGCTAGCTAGTACAATAGCTCCCTGCTGCGCGTTGACTGAACTTGTTGAACATCCATCTACAGGCTTCGGGTACTCCTGCAGCCACGCTCGTGATCTTGCTCCATGTTGGTGGGTGGAACAACAACCTCCTTGCCCTTGTCGGGATGACCAACTCTTCTCCATTCGCGCCGTGTTTGTGGGCCATTCTGGGGTTTCTTCGGCATCGTCGATGTGCGCTGCCCCGTGGATTGCCTCAGTCCCGTATTTGATCGTGGCTGTTGGGTTCGACGAGAGGGACATGTTCCCGCCCCGTTGGTCCATGCACCGCATAAGGAGCACTTCCGCGGCCTCCATTCGTACTCGACACGAACTGTAACCGCGCCGTCAGATTCTCCACCTTCACGTGGAATGCGAATATTGAAGCTTTCAAGAAAAGGCTCCTGGAGATTCTTTGATATGCATACCCGAGCGTAGTCAATACGTTCCGCTGAAATCGTCATAGAATCTGCGAAGAGTGGCTTCCCGACGACGCTAGCGACAATGCCTAACCCCTCCTGTGTCCAGAACTCGCCCAGGACGTTACGCAATTTCACCCATAGCGGAACATGGGTGTGCTGAATTTTCTCGAGAGACATCCCCGTTCGCCAAGCCTCGAGAAAAATGGGTTGACCTTGCATGAGCCACGGTCCTCAGTCAAGAACCGCATTGGCTGCTGCCGCGGTTGCAAATCTGAATTTGAAAAAACCGTTGGCCGTTGCGCGTACCTCCAACAGTCCCTCCCAAATTGAACGGAAATGTCGTTCAACAAACGGGAAATATGGTTTTTTCCCCAGAAAATAACCTACGAAGGTATTGTCCCAACGTGCCGCACCCCTCTTTACAACCTCCCATGATGGGCAGGCCTTCGCGACACCGTTCTTGGGAGTTGGGGCTGTATATGTCAAGGTATAGCGTGTAGGGCTTGGTTTGCGAGGTGCTTCTTCGTGCACCGTCCCGCGAGTTACCGCAGCAAACGATGGCTGAGGGTTTGCGTCCGGCGAGGTAGACACCTCCTTGCGCGTCGGCATTGGTGCCATGGTTTGCAGCCCATGAGGTACAGCCGGGTGAGTTATTGACGGCGAAACCCTAGGATTGATAACCTAGGCCCATAAGTGGAAACCCGAGACGGCGATATCCTAAACGTTGAAGCCCTAGTTCCTTCCGCCGCAGCCCTAGACGGCGAAACCCTGGGCGGCGACTCCTTGGGCCCATCAGCAACCCGGGACAGTGAAACCCTAGGCCCATCAGCATCGGCCCTAACCTCGTTCCTCGCAGCCGTCGTGTCGGTGACTGCGGCTTCATCGTTGGATTATCTGACGCATCATCGTTGATCAAGGCCATGCCAGATGGCGGCGGCGGTGTGCCTGGGCGTATAGGGCGGTCATTTCCAATCCGTGGGTCACGTAGCGGGCCGATAATGTCCGGGTAGCGCCGTTGGCGGCGGGTCCACGGGCGCATAGGATTATTCCGTGTGTCCGGCCTGTATAGCGATCCGCTAGCCATATGTGTCGACGGTGGTGGTTGCTGCTCCGGTGGAGCTCCATGAACGCGCCCAATTAGATCTTCGAACGCTGCCACATCAAATCGTTCGCTAAATTCGGGAATATTTTCTGAAAGCGAATTGTAGAGAATGGATCCAATCTCAGCCCAATCCGTCGTTGAGGATTCCATACAAGGCATTCTATTTTTGGGTGCCCGATCTTGGTGCAGATACATCGAACCTGGACGAGATATTCCCATATCTGCCCGAAGATATGCGAGGATCTTTACCATAATTGGGTTATTCTCTGCTTGCTGCTCCAGATGCGCCAAATCGTCGCCGGAAATAGATGAATCCAGAGCCCGATCTTGGTGCAGATACGTCGAACCTGGACAGGATATTCCCATATTTGCTGCAAGATATGCAAGGATCTTTACCAAAATTGGATTATTCTCTGCTTGATGTTCCAGATGCGCCAAATCTTCGCCGAAAATAGATGGATCATGCAAAAACGTCGTCATCTCCGCCGATGCATCCATCGTCGGGTCGTGATCCTGAACCCGCGCCTTCAAAGATGCAAACGCCGATAATTGCGTGGCAAACTCCGGGTATGCAGAACGTAGTCCATCAAGATCTGGTTGTTGCAAGCGTGGACCGCATGAATTAGAAGATGCCGAGAGCTTTGCACCATCCATGGAAGAAGAAGATGCCATAACTAGGATCCTACAAAATTTAAAAATTCAAAGAGTAAAAGCACGTGGTGTAACCCTCCAAACGCCGGTGATGGAGGTCCCTGCCACCGGCTGGTCACGCCCTATCCGGGAGTGGCCAAAAACGGCGGTGGTAGGCGATGAAAATAGCCCCGGCGGCCGAACACGTTGGGTTTACGAATTCTCTCTAGTTTCTCTCTCTAGCGAAAATTTTTGGCCACGAATTCTCTTTTCACCTTTTATTTTAATGACCTTTTCCCAAAAAAAAAAAAAACTAGTATGCCTTGCTAACCAAGTAATGCCTTGTTGAATAAGTCGAATGCCTTGTTGACCAAGTCGAATGGCTTGTTGACCAAGTCAAATGCCTTGTTGACCAAGTCAAATGCCTTACTTATCAAGTCGAATGCCTTGTAGAACAAGTAGAATGCCTTGTTAACCAAGTCGAATGCCTTGTTGAACAAGTCGAATGCGTTAGTGAAAAAGTCAAATGCCTTGTTGATCAAGTCGATTGCCTTGTAAAACATGCCAAATGCCTGGTTGACCAAGTCAAATGCCTTGTTAACCAACTTGATTACCTTTTTAAACCAAGTCAAATGTCTTGTTGAACAAGTATAATGCCTTGTTAACCATGTAATGCCTTGTTGAATAAGTCGAATGCCTTGTAGAACAAGTAGAATGCCTTGTTAACCAAGTCAAATACCTTGTTAAACCAAGTCAAATGCCTTGTTGAACAAGTAAAATTTCTGGTTGACCAAGTAATGCGTTGTTGAACAAGTCGAGTGCCTTGTTGATCAAGTCGAATGCTACGTAGAGCAAATCAAATGCCTTGTTTACAAGTCGAGGTCTTGTAGAAAAAGTCGAATGCCTTGTTAAACCATGTCGAATCCCTTGTTAAACCAAGTCAAATGCCTTGTTGACCAAGTAATCCTTTGTTGAATAAGTTGAATACCTTGTTGACAAAGTCGAATGCCTTGTTGATCAAGTCGATTGCCTTGGAGACAAAGTCTAATGCCTTGTTAAAGAAGTCTAATGCCTTGTTAACAAAGTCGAATGCCTTATTGATTTACTCGAATGCCTTGTATATCAAGTCGAATGCCTTATTAACCAAGTCGAATGCCTTGTTGAACAAGTCTAATGCCTTGTAGACCAAGGAATTATTTGTTGAACAAGTGGAGTGACTTGTTGATCAAGTCGAGTGCCTTGAAAAACAACCCGAATGCGTTGTTGACCAAGTCAAATGCCTTGTTTACCAAGTCGAATGCCTTGTTTACCAAGTCGAATGGTTTGTTAACCAAGTCGAATGCCTTGTTAAACCAAGTCCAATGCCTTGTTGAACAAGTAATGCCTTGTTGAATAAGTCGACTGCCTTGGTCGAATGCCTTGTTAACCAAGTCGAATGGCTTGTTGACCAAGTCGAATGGCTTGTTGACCAAGTCGAATGCCTTGTTGACCAAGTCGAATGTATTGTTAAACCAAGTCAATTGCCTTGTTGACCAAGTAATGCCTTGTTGAATAAGTCGAATGCCTTGTTGACCAAGACGAATGCCTAGTTGAACAAGTCAAATGCCTTGTTGATCATGTCGAGTGCCTTGTCGAACATCACGAATGCCAGGTTGACCAAGTCAAATGCCTTGTGGACCAAGTCGAATGCCTTGTTAAACCAAGTCAAATGCCTAATTGAATAAGTCGAATGCCTTGTTGACCAAGTGGAATGCATTGTTGAACAAGTCAAAAATGCATTGTAGACCAACTCCAATGCCTTGTTGACCAAGTCAAATGCCTTGTTGACCAAGTCAAATGCCTTGTTGACCAAGTCGGTACCTTGTTGACCAAGTCAAATGTCTTGTTAAACCAAGTCCAATTCTTTGTCGACCAAGTAATGCCTTGTTGAATAAGTCGAAAGCCTTGTTCAACAAGTCGAATGCCTTGTTGAACAAGTCAAATGCATTGTTGATCAAGTCGAGTACCTTGTACAACATGCCGAATGCCTGGTTGACCAAGTCAAATGCCTTGTTGACCAACTTGAATGCCTTGTTAAACCAAGTCAAATGCCTTGTTGAACAAGTAGAATGCCTTGAGTCTTGTGCGCTTCGACGTGTTTGGCGCATTGCGTGGCCGAGCACGTAGTCACTTGCTTACAGTCTGCTTGCTTGCTTTTGATGTTTGCTTGCTCGATTGGATTGCTTGCGTTGTTTATAGGTAGCATGTTACCGAGCGGCGCAGCTTATTGCTGCTGAACATTGTATCTTTCCACATTTTATTTTAGTGACCTTTTCCCAAAAAAAAAAAAAAAAAAAAGTAGAATGCCTTGTAAACCA
Organism: Linderniella brevidens; assembly: GCA_004919715.1. NCBI lineage: Eukaryota > Viridiplantae > Streptophyta > Magnoliopsida > Lamiales > Linderniaceae > Linderniella > Linderniella brevidens. The sequence goes on from SWDC01000010.1 coordinate 256,856, forward strand.
AGTAATGCCATGTTGAATAAGTCGATTGCCTTGTTGACCAAGTGGAATGCCTTGCTGAAAAAGTCAAATGCCTTGTACACCAAGACAAATGCCATGTTGAACAAGTAAAATGTTTTGTTGACCAAGTAATGCGTTGTTGAATAAGTCGAGTGCCTTGTTGATCAAGTCGAGTGCCTTGTAGAACAAGCCGAATGCCTTGTTGACCAAGTCAATGTCATGTTGACCAAGTCGAATGCCTTGTTGACAAAGTTAACTTCCTTGTTGACAAAGTCCAATGCCTTGTTGACCAAGTAATGCCTTTTTTAATAAGTCGAATGCCTTGTGGAGCAAGTCAAATGCCTTGTAAACCAAGTCCAATGCCTTGTTGATCAAGTCGAGTGACTTGTAGAACATGTCAAATGCCTGGTTGACCAAGTCAAAAGCCTTGTTAACCAAGTCGAATGCTTTGTTGACCAAGTCGAATGCCTTGTAAACCAAGTCAAATGCCTTGTTAAAGAAGTCTAATGACTTGTTAATCAAGTCGAATGCCTTGTTGATTTACTCGAATGCCTATTATATCAAGTCGAATGCGTTGTTGAACAAGTCTAATGCCTTCTAGACCAAGGAATGCCTTATTCAACAATTCGAGTACCTTGTTGATCAAGTCGAGTGCATTGTTGAATTAGCCGAATGCATTGTCGACCAAGTCAAATGTCTTGTTGACCAAGTCGAATGTCTTGTTGAGCAAGTCGAATGGCTTGTTGACTAAGTCGAGTGCCTTGTTGTACCAAGTAATGCCTTGTTGAATAAGTCGAATGCCTTGTTGACCAAGTGGAATGCCTAGTTGAACAAGTCAAATGCCTTGTTGATCATGTCGAGTGCCTTGTCGAACATGCCAAATGCCTGGTTGACCAAGTCGAATGCCTTGTTGACCAAGTCCAATGACTATTTGACAAGTAGTATGCCTTGCTAACCAAGTAATGCCTTGTTGAATAAGTCGAATGCCTTGTTGACCAAGTGGAATGCCTTGTTGAACAAGTCAAATGCTTTGTAGACCAAGTCAAATGCCTTACTTATCAAGTCGAATACCTTGTAGACCAAGTAGAATGCCTTGTTAACCAAGTCGAATGCCTTGTTGAACAAGTCGAATGCGTTAGTGAAAAAGTCAAATGCCTTGTTGATCAAGTTGATTGCCTTGTAAAACATGTCAAATGCCTGGTTGACCAAGTCAAATGCCTTGTTAACCAACTTGAATGCCTTTTTAAACCAAGTCAAATGTCTTGTTGAACAAGTAGAATGTCTTGTTAACCATGTAATGCCTTGTTGAATAAGTCGAATGCCTTGTACAACAAGTAGAATGCCTTGTTGACCAAGTCAAATACCTTGTTAAACCAAGTCAAATGCCTTGTTGAACAAGTAAAATTTCTTGTTTACCAAGTAATGCGTTGTTAAACAAGTCGAGTGCCTTGTTGATCAAGTCGAATGCTACGTAGAGCAAGTCAAATGCCTTGTTAACCAAGTAGAATGCCATGTTTACAAGTCGAGATCTTGTAGAAAAAGTCGAATGCCTTGTTAAACCAAGTCGAATCCCTTGTTAAACACCAAGTCAAATGCCTTGTTGACCAAGTAATCCTTTGTTGAATAAGTTGAATACCTTGTTGACAAAGTCGAATGACTTGTTGATCAAGTCTATTTTTTTTTTGGATGAATGTCCCATTATATATATATATATATATGAAGAGAAAAATACAAAATAGCACGTATGAGTAGAAACTCATGCCGCAAACAACCGATAACAAGCTATCGGATAACAACGACATCAACTACGACATCAACTACGACTGCGACGACAACTAAAGCTCGAAACAAGCTACCATGCAACTCGCCACAGACGGCGAATAGCAGCTACTTGTAAAGGATATCTATATGCTACAGTGTCCAATCGTAAACAGGCATTCCCCAGAACCAAAGCAATCACTTGCTCAAAAGCCTCAATCAGCGTCTCGAGAAGCGACAATCAAAGAATAAATGGTTATGTGTCTCTCGTATGTTATTGTCACACAACAGGCATGTATCTGTTCCCGCTCGCTGTTCCACCCATGCAAATTCTCGAGTCGAAAGACGTCCCCGAATCGCCAGCCATAGAATGAATTCGTAGCGTTGAACTCGTAAACATCCGCCAAATAGCATAACCCAACCCACCGGATCAGTTATCAATCGGATCGCTTCTCGGACTGATTTTGTCGAGAAATGACCATCCGGAGTACCTACCCACCGCAGTAAGTCACGACGTGATGGGTCCACTGCTGGTACATGTGGACTAAGCTCAATGAACTTGATCAAGTCGATTGCCTTGTAGACCAAGTCTAATGCCTTGTTAAAGAAGTCTAATGCCTTGTTAACAAAGTCGAATGCCTTGTACATCAAGTCGAATGCCTTATTAACCAAGTCGAATGCCTTGTTGAACAAGTCTAATGCCTTGTAGACCAAGGAATTCTTTGTTGAACAAGTGGAGTGACTTGTTGATCAAGGCGAGTGCCTTGTAAAACAACCCGAATGCCTTGTTGACCTAGTCAAATGCCTTGTTTACCAAGTCGAATGCCTTGTTGACCAAGTCGAATGGTTTGTTAACCAAGTCGAATGCCTTGTTAAACCAAGTCCAATGCCTTGTTGAACAAGTAATGCCTTGTTGAATAAGTCGAATGCCTTGGTCGAATGCCTTGTTAAGCAAGTCGAATGGCTTGTTGACCAAGTCGAATGCCTTGTTGACCAAGTCGAATGTATTGTTAAACCAAGTCAATTGCCTTGTTGACCAAGTAATGCCTTGTTGAATAAGTCGAGTGCCTTGTTGACCAAGACGAATGCCTAGTTGAACAAGTCAAATGCCTTGTTGATCATGTCGAGTGCCTTGTCGAACATGACGAATAACAGGTTGACCAAGTCAAATGCCTTGTTGACCAAGTCGAATGCCTTGTTAAACAAAGTCAAATGCCTTGTTGAATTAGTCGAATGCCTTGTTGACCAAGTGGAATGTATTGTTGAACAAGTCAAAAATGCATTGTTGACCAACTCCAATGCCTTGTTGATTTACTCGAATGCCTTGTAGATTAAGTCGAATGCTATGTAAACCAAGTCAAATGCCTTGTTGATTTACTCGAATGCCTTGTAGATCCAGTCGAATGCCTTGTTAAAGAAGTCGAATGCCTTGTACATCAAGTCGAATGCCTTGCTAAAGAAGTCGAATGCCTTGTACATCAAGCCGAGTGATTTGTTGATCAAGTCGAGTGCCTTGTAAAATATGCCAAATGTCTTGTTGACCAAGTCAGCCTTGTTAACCAAGTAATACCTTGTTGAATAAGTCGAATGCCTTTTTGACCAAGTGGAATGCCTTGTTGAGCAAGTCAAATGCCTTGTAGACCAAGTCAAAGGCCTTGTTTATCAAGTTGAATGCCTTGTTGATTTACTCGAATACCTTGTAGATCAAGTCGAATGCCTTGTTGAACAAGTCTAATGCCTTGTAGACCAAGGAATGCCTTGTTGAAAAAGCCAAATGCCTTGTTGATCAAGTCGAGTGCCTTGTAGAACAAGCTGAATGCCTTGTTTACCAAGTCGAGTGCCTTGTAGAACAAGCCGAATGCTTCGTTGACCAAGTCAGATGCCTTGTTAACCAAGTCGAATGCATTGTTGACCAAGTCGAATGGCTTGTTAAACTAAGTGCAATGCCTTGTCGACCAAGTAATGTCTTGTTGAATAAGTCGAATGCCTTGTTGATCAAGTCGAGTGCCTTGTAGAACAAGCTGAATGCCATGTTGACCAAGTCCAGTGCCTTGTAGAACAAGCCGAATGCTTCGTTGACCAAGCCAAATGCCTTGTTAACCAAGTCGAATGCCTTGTTGACCAAGTCGAATGGCTTGTTAAACTAAGTGCAATGCCTTGTCGACCAAGTAATGTCTTGTTGAATAAGTAGAATGCGTTGTTGAACAAGTCGAATGCCTTAGTGAACAAGTCAAATGCCTTGTTGATCAAGTCGAGTGCCTTGTAGAACATGCCGAATGCCTGGTTGACCAAGTCACATGCCTTGTTGATCAAGTTGAATGCCTTGTTAAACCAAGTCAAATGCCTTGTTGAACAAGTAGAATGCCTTTTTAACCAACTAATGCCTTGTTGACCAAGTGGAATGCCTTGTTTAACAAGTTAAATGCCTTGTACACCAAGTCAAATGCCTTGTTTATCAAGTCGAGTGCCTTTTAGAACAAGTAGAATGCCTTGTTGACAAAGTTAAATACCTTGTTAAACCAAGTCAAATGCATTGTTTAACAAGTAAAATTTGTTGTTGACCAAGCAGTGCGTTCTTGAACAAGTCGAGTTCCTTGTTGATCAAGTCGAGTGCCTTGTAGAACAAGTTTAATGCCTTGTTAACCAAGTCGAATGCCTTGTTGACAAGTCGAATGCCTTGTTAAACCAAGTCTAATCCCATGTTAAACTAAGTCGAATGCCTTGTCGGACAAGTACAATGGTTTGTTGACCAAGTAATGCCTTGTTGAATAAGTCAAATGCGTGATTGACCAAGTCGAATACCTTGTTGAACAAGTCGGTGGCCTAGTAGACCAAGGTTAATGCCTTTTTTATTTTGGTAAAATTTCCCGAAAATAAAAACCGAATGTAAACAGAAAAGCGCCCATGGGAAAAAAACCCATGCCGCAGAGACCGGTAACAAGCTACCGGGAAGCAAACAATCAAGTCAACACAATCGACAACAGCAGCCGACACATCCAAGCAAAAAGCCACAGTTCAAACCAAAAGCAGACTACCATGCAATGTGCCAGAGACTCTTGAGCGAGGCAGCCTGCAGAGTGAAGCGGGAGGGAGCCTGACTCAGCCTCAAGCACGCGATCCCTAAGACCAAACTCACAATTCGCTCCGGAGAGCAACGAGTCTGATCCCGCCAGCGCCTATTCCTCTCTTGCCAGATATGGTAGACCAGAGAGGCGAGAAGATGACGGGAGATCTCATGATGAAGATGATGACTCCTCCAACGAGCAGCGGCCCACTCGATCCCGTGGATCCAATCCCGATGCGGCCACCTCCAGTGGGTCTTCCTTCTCAGCAAGAGAATGCATCTCCTGGAAAAAGAACACTCGAAGAAGAGGTGACGGACCGTCTTAGTGCTCTGAGACTCACAAAGAGAGCAAACATCCGAACCCGAACGAGCCATCACCCAAGCACGGTCCCGAGTCGCCAACCTGTGACGAATAGCAAGCCACAGAAGAAATTCATGTCTAGGGACCCGAAAAGGGCCCCCAAACAGAGAAGCCCAAGCAATCCTCGGAGAGTGGGTCCGGGTAGCCTCACGAGCACTCCGAACAGAGAACTTCCCATCCGGAGCCTCCTTCCAACAAATGGAGTCAGCAGCAGAGGGGTCCACAGAAGGAAGAAGGGGCTGAAGCAGAAGAAACTCCACCGACTGCTGGGCAGGCCAGGTCCATCCAGCATTCGTCACAACAGCAGAGACCCGAGAATCCAAAGGGAGACCCATAACCAAAGGCCCCCTCGGGAATCTCTCAATGAGAGGGGTATCAGACAGCCAAGGGTCCTTCCAGAGCCAAAGAGAGTTCCCATTTCCAATACGAAAGGAGATAAGGTAACGGAAAGTACCTCTGAGGTGGAGCAGCTTACGCCAGCTCCAAGCGTCCGAGGAGGTGGGCTGAACATCCCAGAAAGAGCGATCCCTGAGTTTAGTGGCGTAAAGCCACTGAACCCAAATCGAGTCAGGATCACGAGAGACAATGCTCCAGATGTGATGGAAGAGAAGAGCCCGATTGTCGCTCAAGAGAGATCGAACGCCAAGACCTCCTTCTTCCACCGGCTTGCAGACGTCCTCCCAAGCCACCTTAGCAGGAGATCCATCCCACAGAAACCTCCGAAAGCGAGACTCCAAGGCCTTAACCACCCCTTTCGGGAGGAGGAAGACCCCAGCCCAATAAGCCTGCATGGCAGAGAGGACAGACATAATGAGCTGCAGCAGACCGGCATACGATAGGGACCGGTTCAGCCAGGATCCGAGCCGTCCATCCACAGACTGAAGCAGAGGGGTGCAGTCCTCAAGTCTGAGCCGGGAGTGGATCAAAGGAACTCCAAGGTAGCGGACAGGGAGCTGGCCACGGGAGAAGCCCATGATACTCAGAAGCTGTCCCGAAAGAGGCTCAGCCCTCCTGGAAAGAAACATCTCACTTTTAGCCGGGTTAGGGAGGAGACCCGACAAAGAGCCGAAGGTATCGAGAGCATCACGGAGGGTCCGAACAGAGCAGGCATCAGCGTGACAGAAAAGCAGCAGATCGTCAGCAAAAGACAGCATGGCCAGCTTACTCGTCTCACATCTCCAATGGTAACGGAATCCGGGAGAGGACTGGATACGGGATGAAAGAATCCCATGAAGCACCTCCATCACCAAAACGAACAGGTAAGGAGAGAGGGGGTCGCCTTGGCGGAGACCCCGCTTACCCGCAAAGAAACCTTCCGGCGTTCCGTTGATGCAAACGGAGAAGGCAGTCGTAGTGATGCATTCCTTGATCCACTGAATGAAGAGAGGGTGGAACCGCATGGCCTGAAGAATTGCGATAACAAAGCTCCAATCCACCTTATCAAATGCCTTCGCGAGGTCGACCTTGATGGCAGAACGGGGGGGAGACTGTGGTTCTGATAGCCCCTGCAAATCTCCTGAGCTAACAGAATGTTATCGCTGATGCGCCTGCCCGGGATGAAAGCCGTCTGTACCGGATGAACGAGGCCAGGAAGGACAGATCTGAGCCGATTGGCCAAAATCTTGGCAATGACCTTATACAGGACATTGCAGCAAGAGATTGGCCTAAAGTCGGAAGCACGTCTAGAAGTAGTCCCCTTAGGGATGAGGCTGATGAGAGTACTGTTGACGCCCCGAAGAAGATGACCCGTCCGAAAGAAGTCCTCCACAGCACGAGTGACATCAGCACCCAAGATCCCCCACGACGCCTTGAAGAAGGCAGCCGAATAGCCATCAGGGCCAGGGGCCTTTTCGTCATCCATAGCGAAAATAACGTCACGAATCTCCACATCAGAAACTCTCGAGATCATCCCATCCGCCTGATCCCATGACAAGGTATGCGTGATGAAGCCCTCCACGTCATCAGCACACACAGGAGTAGATCTACCGCACTGGCCCAAAAGATCCTGGTAGAAGCGAATCAGCTCGTCTCGAATTGGGCCGGACCCCTCAACAACTGGCCATCCGCATCCTCAAGAGAGAGGATACGATTACCACATCGTCTAATCGCCACCTTCTTAAAAATGAAGGAGGAGCATTGATCGCCATCCTTGAGCTTGGCTCTCTGGGCAGCATCCTTGAGCTTGAGCCAGGCAAGCTTGGCTCTCTAGGCAAGGTAAGAGTGCTCCATCTCCACAACACGAGAGAAGATCATCGGCAGATACGCTCGAACTCGTGAAAGAGAGGCTCGTCAGGGTATCGGTCCGTGAAAGATTGGCTGAGATCCAGAAACTCCCTAGCCTCCAACACGTTCCGACTCAAATCGCCCTTAGCACGCCGAAGCTCCTTAAGATGGGGCTTAAGCAACTTCAGACGGCTAACAAGCGAAAACATGGGAAAACCCTGAGGCGGGGAGGCCCAAACCTGCTCCATACCCCAAGAAGGCCGGGTCCTTCGTGAGAAGGTTATCGAACCTGAAATGGGCACTCCGACGTCCCGTCCTGGCAACCGAGAGCACAAGAGGTGAGTGATCCGAGGTAGCAGGGAGAGCAGCCTGGTAGTGAAGATCCGGGAAGAGAGAGAACCACGACGGGTTGCCCACGATGCGATCAATCCGGCTCCAGATGCCCGCCTCAGCCCTCTGCTGATTATGCCACGTAAAGAAGGGGCCCGACGATCCCAAAGTGGTCAGGTCAGCCTGGGTAAGGCAATCCCGAAGATCAGTCACATCCTGAAGAGAGGGGGAGCCCCCTTGGCCTCTGACAGATCAGCAAAGGCGTTGAAGTCCCCGAGAACGAGCCAAGAAACTCCAACACGGGCTGCAGAGGTCTCGACAAGCTCCTCCCAAAGCGAGACACGCTCCTCCCTCCGATTCCTGCCGTAGACAAAGGAGAGGAAAACAGTCTCTCTGCTCTCCAAAGAAGTGGCTCTGCAATGAACCGCCTGCTCCGAAAAGCTCAAAACGGAGATGTGGAGGAAGCTGGGGTCCCAACCAATCCAGATCCTCGTACCAGGTCCGCCATCATAATCGAAAAACCAGTCCCACCGATCTCTAATGCCAGAAGTAATCGGAGTGGCATTAGAGATAGAGACTTGAGTCTCGAGGAGACCCACAAGATGAAGATCAAACCGAGAGATAAAATCCCGAACAGCTCTCCCATGGTCTCTCTTGTTGAGACCCCTCACATTCCATACGCCGGTCGGAATCATAAAGAAACACCGGAGTGGGCTGCATGTTCAGGGCCCATAGAAGAAGGAGAGTCCACGCTCAGACTCTGAAGGACATAAAAAGGGTTACGGAATTCCTCCACGAGTTGGGAGGAAGAATTTTCGTTAGCCCCACCACCACTAGCACCACACGGAAGAGACGGGGCAGCCAAATCAGTGACACCGCTACTACCCTCACCATCACCCGCAACCCTGTCCCGAAGAGACGGGGCAGCCACAACACTACCTCCTCCACCCCGAAGAGACGGGGCAGCCTCCACCTCCTTCACCGAGGTAACCATCACCGCCTTCCTCTTCTTCCGCTGCTTCGCTTTTTTCCATGCATCCTTGGCCTGGGGGGCCGTCTGCATAGTGGGGGTAGCCGTGGTTGGGGTAGTGGCCAGAGCAGCCATCGGGGCAGCAGACGGGGCAGCCACGCCAACCTTCCTCGGCGGGTTAGGGGCACGAGCCAAAATGGGCTGAACGATCCGTGGGCACTTAGTCTTGGTATGGCTCCAAGACTTACACTCCTCACACATAGTCGGCCTCCACTCGTACTCAACGAGAACAGTAACAACCCCCGCCGATCCTCCTCCTTCCTTAGGAAGACGGATGATGAAGCGATCGATGAAGTCGTCCTTCAGGTTCTTCAGAACACAAACACGAGCAAAGTCAATCCGAGCAGTGCGATTCGTAGCCGAATCAGCAAATAGCGGCTGGCCCACAGCACTGGCAATAATTCCTAAACCCTCGGGAGTCCAGAATTCTCCCGGGATGTTCCACAACTTGATCCACAACGGGACCTTATCATGTTCCTTCTTTGCGAAGGACATCCCAGGCTTCCACACCTCAAGAAAGAGAGGCTGCCCATGCAGAAGCCACGGACCACCCTCCAACACAGCGTTCATGGAATCCTCCGACTCGAAACGGAATTTGAAGAATCCGTTTATCGAGGCCCGGACCTCCACCACTCCAGTCCAAGTAGCACGGAAGTATTTCTCAACAAAGGGGAAATACGGCCGTTTCCCGAGAAAGTACCCAACAAGGGTATGGCTCCAACGTGCCATCCCCTTGCATGCCACCTCCCACGTCGGGCAAACCTCAGCCACGCCGTCAACAACCACCGGCGGGGTATACGCCAGGGGAATACGCTGCTGTCCCGTAACCCGCGTATGCTCCCCATGTAGAGCCGCCGAGAAGGACCTCTTCTCACCGTTCGAGCAAACCACAGAGGAGGCAGCCCTCTCGGGATTCTCCATTAACCCAATAGGTGCAGCGATCGGGACAGCCCCACCAAGTCTAATGCCTTGTTTCGGAAGTCTAGTAACTTGTTAACCAAGTCGATGCCTTATTGATTTACTCGAATGCCATGTAGATCACGTCGAATCCCTTGTAGATCAAGTGGAATGCCTTGTTGACCAAGTGGAATGCCTTGTTGAACAAGTCTAATGCCTTGTAGACCAAGGAATTCCTTGTTGAACAAGTCGAGTGACTTGTAAAACATTCCGAATGCCTTGTTGATCAAGTCGATTGCCTTGTTAAACCATGTCAAATGCCTTGTGGAACAACTAGAATGCCTTGCTGACCAAGTAATGCCTTGTTGCATAAGTCCAATGCCTTGTTAAATAACTCGTATGCCTTGTTAACCAAATGGAATGCCTTATTGAACAAGTCGAAGGCCTTGTACACTAAGTCAAATGTCTTGTTTATCAAGTCGAATGCATTGTTTATCAAGTCGAATGCATTGTTGATTTACTAAAATACCTTGTCAACTAAGTGGAATGCCTTCTTGAACAAGTCAAAGGCCTTGTACACCACGTCAAATGCCTTGTACACCAAGTCCAATGCCTTGTTTATCAAGTCGAATGCCTTGTAGAACAAGTAGAATGCCTGGTTGACCAAGTCAAATACCTTGTTAAACCAAGTCAAATGCCTTGTTGAACAAGTAAAATGTCTTGTTGACCAAGTAATGCGTTCTTGAACAAGTCGAGTGCCTTGTTGATCAAGTCGAGTGCCTTGTTGATCAAGTCGAGTGCCTTGTAGAAAAAGTCGAACGCCTTGTTAACCAAGTCGAATACCTTGTTGACAAGTCGAGTGCCTTGTAAAAAAAGTCGAATGCCTAGTTAACCAAGTCGAATCCCTTGTTAAACCAAGTCGAATGCCTTGTGGAACAAGTAGAATGCCTTGTTGACCAAGTAATGCCTTGTTGAATAAGTCGAATGCCTTGCTGACCAAGTCGAATGCCTTGCTGACCAAGTCGAATGCCTTGTTGAACAAGTCGGTTGCCTTGTAGACCAAGTCTAATGCCTTGTCAAAGAAGTCTAATGCCTTGTTAACCAAGTCGAATGCCTTATTGATTTACTCGAATGCCTTGTCGATCAACTCAAATGCGTCGTAGATCAAGTCGAATGCCTTGTTGACCAAGTCGAATGCGTTGTAGAACAAGTAGAATGCCTGGTTGACCAAGTCAAATACCTTGTTAAACCAAGTCAAATGCCTTCTTGAACATGGAAAATGTCTTGTTGACCAAGTAATGCGTTTTTGAACAAGTCAAGTGCCTTGTTGATCAAGTCGAGTGCATTGTTGATGAAGTAGAGTGCCTTGTAGAACAAGTCGAATACCTTGTTGACCAACTCGAATTTGAACAAGTTTAATGCCTTGTACACCAAGGAATTACTTGTTGAACAAGTCGAGTGACTTGTTGATCAAGTCCAGTGCCGTGTAAAACATCCCGAATGCCTTGTTGACCAAGTCGATTGCCTTGTTAAACCAAGTAAAGTGCCTTTGTTGACCAAGTAATGCCTTGTTGAATAAGTCGAATGCCTTATTGACCAAGTCGAATGCCTTGTTGAACAAGTCAAATCCCTTGTAGACCAAGTCGAGTGCTTTGCAGAACATGCCGAATGCCTCGTTGACCAAGTCAAATGCCTTGTTGACCAAGTCGAATGCCTTGTTAAACCAAGTCAAATGCCTTGTTGAACAAGTAGAAAGCCTTGTTAACCAAGTAATGCCTAGTTGACCAAGTGGAATGCCTTGTTGAACAAGTCGAATCCCTTATTGAACAAATCTAATGCCTTGTAGACCAAGGAATGGCTTGTTTAACAAGGACAATGCCTTGTTGATCAAGTCGAGTGCCTTGTAGAACAAGCCGAATGCTTTGTTGACCAAGTAAAATGCCTAGTTAACCATGTCGAATGCCTTGTTGAACAAGTTAAATGCCGTGTTGATCAAGTCGATTCCCTTGTAGAACAAGCCGAATGCTTTGTTGACAAAGTCGAATGCCTTGTTGACTAAGTCGAATGTTTTGTTAAACCAATTCCATTCACTTGTTGCCCAAGTAATGCCTTGTTGAATAAGTCGAATGCCTTGTTGACCAAGTCGAATGCCTTGTTGAACAAGTCAAATGCCTTGTAGACCAAGTCCAATGCCTTGTTCAGCAAGCCGAGTGCCTTGTAGAACATGCCGAATGCCTGGTTGACCAAGTTAAATGCCATGTTGACCAAGTCGAATGCGTTGTTAAACCAAGTCTTGCCTTGTTGAACAAGTAGAATGCCTTGTTAACCACGTAATACCTTGTTGAATAAGTCGAATGCCTTTTAGACCAAGTCAAATGCCTTGCCGAACAAGTAAAATATCTTGTTTACCAAGTAATGCCTTGTTGAATAAGTCAAATGCCTTGTTGACCAAGTCGAATGCCATGTTAAACAAGTCAAATGGCTTCTTGATCAAGTCGAGTGCCTTGTAGAACATGTCGAATGCCTGGTTGACCAATTTATATGCCTTGTTGACCAAGTCGAATGCCTTGTTAAAGTAGTGGAAATTACCTCGAGCCGCTTCCCCGAATGGCCCACAAAAGTCTGTATGAATCAAAGTGAGAAGTTCTGTGGCTTTTTGGAAAGTCCCGGTAAAGGGAGACTTAGTCATCTTTCCAAGGATACACGATTTGCAAGTCGAATGTCTTGTAGATCAAGTCGAATGCCTTGTTGACCAAGTCGAATGCGTTGTTGAACCAGTCTAATGCCTTATAGACCAAGGAATTCCTTGTCGAACAAGTCGAGTGCCTTGTAAAATATGTGAATGCCTTGTTAACCAAGTAAGCCTTGTTAACCATGTAATGCCTTGTTGAATAAGTCGAATGCCTTTTTGACCAAGTGGATTGCCTTGTTCAACAAGTTAAATGCCTTGTAGACCAGGTCGAATGCCTTAATGATTTACTCGAATACATTGTAGATCAAGTCGAATGCCTTGTTGAAAAAGTCAAATGCATTGTTAACGAAGTTTAATGCCTTGTTAACCGAGTCGAATGCCTTATTAATTTACTCGAATGACTTATAGTCCAAGTAAATGCCTTGTAGACCAAGTCGAATGCCTTGTTCGACCAAGTCCAATGCCTTGTCGACCAAGTAATGCCTTGTTGAATAAGTCGAAAGCCTTGTTGAACAAGTCGAATGCCTTGTTGAACAAGTGAAATGCCTTGTAGACCAAGTCCAATGCCTTGTAGAACATGTCAAATGCCTAGTTGACCAAGTCGAATGCCTCGTTGACCAAGTCGAATGCCTTGTTGAACAAGTAGAATGCCTTGTTAACCAAGTAATGCCTTGTTGAATAAGTCTAATACCTTTTTAACCAAGTCGAATGTCTGATTGATTTAGTCGAATGCATTGTAGATCAAGCCGAATGCCTTGTTGACCAAGTCGAATGCCTTGTTGAACAAGTCTAATGCCTTGTATACCAAGTAATTGCTTGTTAAACAAGTCGAGTGACTTGTTGATCAAGTCTAGTGCCTTATAGAACATGCCGAATGCCTTGTTAACCAAATCGAATGCCTTGTTAAACCAAGTCAAATGCATTGTTGAACAAGTAGAATGCCTTGTAGACCAAGTAACACCTTGTTGAATAAGTCGAATGCCTTGTCGACCATGTGGAATGCCTTGTAGACCAAGTCAAATGCCTTGTTAATCATGTCGAATGCTTTGTTTATCAAGTCGAATGTCTTGTTGATTTACTCAAACACCTTGAAGATAAAAATAATGCCTTGTTGAACAAGTCTAATGCCTTGTAGACCAAGGAATTGAACAAGTCAAATGCCTAGTTGATCAAGTCGAGTGCTTTGTAGAACAAGCCGAATGCTTTGTTGACCAAGTCAAATGCCTTGTTGACCAAGTCGAATGCCTTGTTGACCAAGTCGAATGTCTTGTTGACCAAGTCCAGTACCTTGTTGACCAACTCGAATGCTTTGTTAAACTAAGTCCAATGCCTTGTCGACTAACCGCACCGGAGTGCGGCGACTTCCATTGGTTTACACTGCGCCGGCAGTCATAGATGGGGTGGCGGAGGTTCGACCTACGTGGGAGGTGGCTCGTCAAGGTTTTGCTCGATGGGAGCATACACTGGTAGGTTATTTTTGGGAAAGAAGCCATATTTTCCCTTTGTGGAGCGATTTGTGCGGGCAAATTGTGCTGACCTTGCCGAGGTCAGGGCTACCATTAATAGTTTCTTTAAGTTTCGTTTTATGTCGGCGGATGCAATGCATGGGGTCCTTGAAAGGGGACCTTGGCTCTTCCAAGAGCAGCCACTCTTCTTGGAGGTTTGGAGGCCAGGAATGTCGTTTGCGAAGCGGGATCTCGTAGAAGTACCTCTATGGGTTAAGTTATGGAATGTCCCAAGCAAATTCTGGACTCAGGCTGGTTTGGGGATCGTTGCTAGTGCTGTGGGGCAGCCCATGTTTGCTGATGGCGTTACAACAAGTGGAGAGCATATTGATTTGCACGTGTTTGTGTACTTAAGAAGCTTGCTGACCCGTTTGTGGAGCACTTTAATATTCGACTGCCATTAGAGTGTGGGGGTACATCGGATGTGGCAACTGTGCGGGTGGAGTACGAATGGAGACCAACCAAATGTCTGAAAAGTGTGCTTCTTGGAATCATGCATCAACGGCGTGTCCGATGTCCTCTGATGGACAAAGCACACCGGGAAAACGACCGGATCCTCGGCTGAGGGCTGTTCGGGTGGGTGGCAATAGGCCACGAGTAGAGAGGCGGCAGGTGGGAGCAAAGGGCAAAGCAGCACGGGTGGAGTCACATGTTGGGGCAGATGGGGTTCGAGCGGGAAATGGAGGGGCGGTGATTCCTAGCGCACGTGTAGGGTGGATGCATGTGGGCGCAAAGGGCAAAGCCGTGAGGGTGGAACCACGGGATGGGGCAGCTAATGGTAGAAAACTGGCCCGGTCAACAGAGTGTGCTGGAGGATTGTCGACATCGTCTCGGACCACAGAGCCACATTCGCGGGTGGTGCCCGTGCATGAGGAGGTTGGGTTGGCCTCTAACTCTTTCGCTATTTTGCACTCGTTACGGGAAGAGGATAATGATCCTCCTTTTTCTACGGGCCCTGAAGCAACGGCAGCCCCAACAGGGGGTGATCCATGATCCCTGTAGGTGTGTAGAATGTGCGTGGTCTCAATAAGAGGGACCACGGAAGCGCGGTGGGGGAGCTAGTTGTCGATGTCGTTGTTGATATCGTAGTTGTACCCGATAGCATGTTATCGGTTGATGCGGCATGAGTTTTTCTCCTGCGCGCTCTTTTGTATTCTTCTTTTCATATATATATAAAGGGACATTAATCCAAAAAAAAAAAAGAATAAGTCGAAAGCCTTGTTGAACAAGTCAAATGCCTTGTTGATCAAGTTGAGTGCCTTGTAGAACATGCCGTATGCCTGGTTGATCAAGTCCAATGCCTCGTTGACCAAGTTGAATGCCTTGTTAAACCAAGTCAAATGCCTTGTTGACCAAGTAGAATGCCTTGTTAACCAAATAATGCCTTGTTGAATAAGTTGAATGCCTTTTTGACCAAGTGAATGCCTTGTTGAACAAGTCAAATGCCTTGTACACAACGTCAAATACCTTGTTTATCAAGTCGAATGCCTTGTAGAACAAGTAGAATGCCTTGTTGACCAAGTCAAATACATTGTTAAACCAAGTCAAATGCCTTGTTGAACAATTAAAATATCTTGTTAACCAAGTAATGCGTTGTTGAACAAGTCAAGTGCCTTGTTGATCAAGTCGAGTGCCTTGTAGAACAAGCCAAATGTTTTGTTGACAAAGTCAATGTCATGTTGACCAAGTCGAATGCCTTGTTGACCAAGTAATCCCTTGTTGAATAAGTCGAATGCATTGTCGAACAAGTCAAAAGCCTTGTAGACCAAGTCCAATGCCATGTTGATCAAGTCCAGTGCCTTGTAGAACATGCCAAATGCCTGGTTGACCAAGTCGAATGCCTTGTTGACCAAATCGAATACCTTGTTGACCAAGTCAAATGTCTTGTTGAACAAGTCAAATGCCTTGTTTATCAAGTCGAATGCCTTGTAGAATAAGTACAATGCCTTGTTGGCCAAGTCTAATACATTTGTTAAACCAAGTCAAACGCCTTGTTGAACAAATAAAATGTCTTGTTGGCCAAGTAATGCGTTGTTGAACAAGTCGAGTGCCTTGTTGATCAAGTCGAATGCCTTGTTTTTTTTTTGGATGAATGTCCCATTATATATATATATGAAGAGAAAAATACAAAATTGCACATATGAGTAGAAACTCATGCCGCAAACAACCGATAACAAGCTATCGGATAACAGACTACGACTGCGACGACAACTAAAGCTCGAAACAAGCTACCATGCAACTCGCCACAGACGGTGAATAGCACCTACTTGTAAAGGATATCTATGTGCTACAGTGTCCAATCGTAAACAAGCATTCCCCAGAACCAAAGCAATTACTTGCTCAGGGGAGCCGCGTCTATGCTCCTTCCACCGTGTATTCCGTTCCTGCCAAATGTGATAATCAAGCGACGACAAAACATGATGATAGGCTACATGGTAAAGATGATGCCCTCGCCACTTAGCCGCTGCCCATATGACATCAACATGCCACTCACGAAACGGCCATCTCCATCTAATCTGGCGGCTCAAAAGCCTCAAACAGCGTCTCGAGAACCGACAATCAAATAACAAATGGTTATGTGTCTCTCGTATGTTATTGTCACACAACAGGCATGTATCTGTTCCCACTCGAATGCCTTGTTCACCAAGTCGAATGCCTTGTTGAGAAGTCAAGTGCCTTGTAGAAAAAGTCAAATGCCTTGTTAAACCAAGTCGAATCCCTTGTTAATCAAATCAAATGCCTTGTTGAAAACCTAGAATGCCTAGTTGACCAAGTAATGCCTTGTTGAAGAAGTCGAATGCCTTGTTGACCAAGTCGAATGCCTTGTTGAACAAGTCGATTGCCATGTAGACCAAGTCTAATGCCTTGTTAAAGAAGTGTAATGCCTTGCTAACAAAGTAATACCTTGTCAAGTCGAATGTCTTGTAGATCAAGTCGAATGCCTTGTTGACCAAGTCGAATACGTTGTTGAACCAGTCTAATGCCTTATAGACCAAGGAATTCATTGTTGAACAAGTCGAGTGACTTGTTGATCAAGTCGAGTGCCTTGTAAAATATGTGAATGCCTTGTTGACCAAGTCAGCCTTGTTAACCAAGTAATGCCTTGTTAAATAAGTCGAATGCCTTTTTGACCAAGTGGATTGCCTTGTTCAACAAGTCAAATGCCTTGTAGACCAGGTCGAATACCTCAATGATTTACTCGAATACATTGTAGATCAAGTCGAATGCCTTGTTGAAAAAGTCAAATGCTTTGTTGATCAAGTCGAGTGCGTTGTAGAACAAACCGAATGCCTTGTTGACTAAGTCAAAAGCCTTGTTTACCATGTCGAATGCCTTGTTGAGCAAGTCGATGTCCTTGTTGACAAAGTCGAATGCCTTGTTGACCAAGTAGAATGCCATGTTAAACCAATTTAATGCCTTGGTGACCAAGTAATCCCTTGTTGAATAAGTCGAATGCCTTGTCGAACAAGTCAAATGCCTTGTAGACCAAGTCCAATGCCTTGTTGATCAAGTCCAGTGCCTTGTAGAGCATGTCAAATGCCTGGTTGACCAAGTCGAATGCCTTGTTGACCAACGAATGCCTTGTGGGCCAAGTCGAATGCCTTGTTGACCAAGTGGAATGTCTTGTTGAACATGTGAAATGCCTTGTTTATCAAGTCGAATGCCTTGTAGAACAAGTACAATGCCTTCTTGACCAAGTCAAATACATTGTTAAACCAAGTCAAATGCCTTGTTGAACAAGTAAAATGTCTTGTTAACCAAGTAATGCGTTGTTGAACAAGTCGAGTGCCTTGTTGATCAAGTTGAATGCCTTGTTCACCAAGTCCAATGCCTTATTGACAAGTCATGTGCCTTGGAGAAAAAGTCGGATGCCTTGTTAAACCAAGTCGAATCCCTTGTTAAACCAAGTCAAATGCGTTGTTGAAAACCTAGAATGCCTTGTTGACAAAGTAATGCCTTGTGGAATAAGTCAAATGCCTTGTTGGACATGTCGATTGCCTTGTAGACCAAGTCTAATGCCTTGTTAAAGAAGTGTAATGCCTTGCTAACAAAGTAATGCCTTGTAGATCAAGTCGAATGTCTTGTAGATCAAGTCGAATGCCTTGTAGATCAAGTCGAATGCCTTGTTGACAAAGTCGAATGCGTTGTTGAACCAGTCTAATGCCTTATAGACCAAGGAATTCCTTGTTGAACAAGTCGAGTGACTTGTTGATAAAGTCGAGTGCCTTGTAAAATATGTGAATGCCTTTTCGACCAAGTCAGCCTTGTTAACCAAGTAATGCCTTGTTGAATAAGTCGAATGCCTTTTTGATAAGTGGATTGCCTTGTTCAACAAGTCAAATGCCTTGTAGACCAGGTCGAATGCCTTAATGATTTACTCGAATACATTGTAGATCAAGTCGAATGCCTTGTTGAAAAATTCAAATGCTTTGTTGATCAAGTCGAGTGCCTGGTAGAACAAACCGAATGCCTTGTTGACTAAGTCAAATGTCTTGTTTACCATGTCGAATGCCTTGTTGACCAAGTCGAAGTCCTTGTTGACAAAGTCGAATGCCTTGTTGACCAAGTCGAATGCCATGTTAAACAAAATTCAATGCCTTGTTGACCAAGTAATCCCTTGTTGAATAAGTCGAATGCCTTGTCGAACAAGTCAACGCTTTGTAGACTAAGTCCAATGCCTTGTTGATCAAGTCCAGTGCCTTGTAGAACATGCCAAATGTTTGGTTGACCAAGTCGAATGCCTTGTTGACCAAGTCGAATTCATTGTTGACCACGTGGAATGTCCCTTGAAGAATAAGTCGAATGCCTTGTTGACCAAGTCGAATGCCTTGCTGAACAAGTCGATTGCCTTGTAGACCAAGTCTAATGCCTTGTTAAAGAAGTGTAATGCCTTGCTAACAAAGTCGAATGCCTTATTGATTACTCGAATGCCTGCTGACCAAGTCAAATGCCTAATTGAACAAGTCAAATGCCTTATAGACCAAGGAATTCCTTGTTGAATAAGTCTAGTGCATTGTAAAATATGTGAATGCCTTGTTGACCAAGTCAGCCTTGTTCACCAAGTAATGCCTTGTTGAATAAGTCGAATGCCTTTTTGACCAAGTGGAATCCCTTGTTGAACAAGTCAAATCCCTTGTAGACAAGGTCGAATGCCTTGTAGAACAAGTACAATGCCTTGTTGACCAAGTCAAATACATTGTTAAACCAAGTCAAATGCCTGTTGAACAAGTAAAATGTCTTCTTAACCAAGTAATGCATTGTTGAACAAGTCGAGTGCCTTGTTGATCAAGTTGAATGCCTTGTTTACAAAGTCGAATGCCTTATGACTAGTCATGTGCCTTGGAGAAAAAAGTCGAATGCCTTATTAAACCAAGTCGAATCCCTTGTTAAACCAAGTCGAATGCCTTGTCGAACAAGTAGAATGCCTTGTTGACCAAGTAATGCCTTGTTGAAGAAGTCGAATGCGTTGTTGACCAAGTCGAATGCCTTGTTGAACAAGTCGATTGCCTTGTAGACCAAGTCTAATGCCTTGTTAAAGAAGTGTAATGCCTTGCTAACCAAGTAATGCCTTGTAGATCAAGTCGAATGTCTTGTAGAATAAGTCGAATGCCTTGTTGACCAAGTCGAATGCCTTGTTGAACAAGTCAAATGCCTTATAGACCAAGGACTTCCTTGTTGAACAAGTCGAGTGACTTGTTGATCAAGTCGAGTGCCTTGTAAAATATGTGAATGCCTTGTTGACCAAGTAATGCATTGTTGAATAAGTCGAATGCGTTTTTTGACCAAGTGGAATGCCTTGTTGAACAAGTCAAATGCCTTATAGACCAGGTCGAATGCCTTGTTGATTTACTCGAATACCTTGTAGATCAAGTCGAATGCCTTGTTGAAAAAGTCAAATGCTTTGTTGATCTAGTCGAGTGCCTTGTAGAACAAACCGAATGTCTTGTTGACCAAGTCAAATGCCTTGTTTACCAAGTCGAATGCCTTGTTGAGCAAGTCGTAGTCCTTGTGACAAAGTCGAATGCCTTGTTAAACAAAATTCAATGCCTTGTTGACCAAGTAATCCCTTGTGACTAAGTCCAATGCCTTGTTGATCAAGTCCAGTGCCTTGTAGAACATGCAAATGTTTGGTTGACCAAGTCGAATGCCATGTTGACCACGTGGAATGTCCCTGTTGAACATGCAAATGCCTGTTGATCAAGTCGAATGCCTTGTAGAACAAGTACAATGCCTTTTGACCAAGTTAAATACATTGTCAAACAAAGTCAAATGCTTTGTTGAACAAGTAAAATTTCTTGTGACCAAGTAATGCGTTGTTGAACTAGTCGAGTGCCTTGTTGATCAAGTCGAATACCTTGTAGAATAAGTCGAATGCAGTGTTCACAAAACAAGTGCCTTGTAGAAAAAGTCGAATGCCTTGTTTACTCAAGTTGAATCCCTTGTTGAAAACGTAGAATGCCTTGTTAACCAAGTAATGCCTTGTTGAATAAGTCGAATGCCTTGTTGACCTAGTCGAATGCCTTGTTGAACAAGTCAATTGCCTTGTAGACCAAGTCTAATGCCTTGTTAAAGAAGTATAATGCATTGCTAACAAAGTCGAATGCCTTATTGATTTACTCGAATGCTTGTAGATCAAGTCGAATGCCTTGTAGATCAAGTCGAATGCCTTGTTGACCAAGTCAAATACCTTGTTGAACAAATCTAATGTCTTATAGACCAAGCAATTCCTTGTTGAACAAGTCGAGTGTCTTGTAAAATATGTGAATGCCTTGTTGACCAAGTCAGCCTTGTTAACCAACTAATGCCGTGTTGAATAAGTCGAATGCCTTTTGAGCAAGTGGAATGACTTGTTGAACAAGTCAAATGCTTGTAGACAAGGTCGAATGCCTTGTAGACCAAGTCAAATGCCTTGTTGATTACTCGAATGCCTTGTAGATTAAGTCGAATGCCTTGTTAAAGAAGTGAATACCTTGTTGATCAAGTCGAATTCCTTGTAGACAAAGTCGAATCCCTTGTTGACCAAGTAATGCCATGTTGAACAAGTCGTGTGCCTTATAGAACATACCGATGCCTTGTTGACCAAGTCGAATGCCTTGTTAAACCAAGTAAAATGCCTGGTGAACAAGTAGAATGCCTTGTTGACCAAGTAATACCTTGTTGAATAAGTTAAATGCCTTGTTGACCAAGTGGAATGCCTTGTAGACCAAGTCAAATGCCTTGTTTCAAGTTGAATGCCTTGTTTACAAATTCGAATAATTTGTTGATTTACTCAAATACCTTGTAGATCAAGTTGAATGCCTTGTTGAACAAGTCTAATTCCTTATTGACCAAGGAATTGAACCAGTCGAGTGCCTTGTAGAACAAGCAGAATGCTTTGTTGACCAAGTCAAATGCCTAATTGACCAAGTCGAATGCCTTGTTGATCAAGTCGAATGTCTTGTTGACCAATACCTTGTCGACCAACTCGAATGCCTTGTCAAACCAAGTCCAATGCCTTGTCGACCAAGTAATGCATTGTTGAATAAATCAAAAGCCTGTAGATCAGGTCGAGTGCCTTGTAGAACATGCCGAATGCCTGGTTGAGCAAGTCAAATGCCCTATTGGCCAAGTTGAATGCCTTGTTAAACCAAGTCAAATGCCTTGTTGAACAAGTAGAATCCATTGTTAACCAAGTAATGCCTTGTTGAATAAGTCGAAAGCCTTTTTGACCAAGTGGAATGCCTTGTTGAACAAGTCAAATGCCTTCTTTATCAAGTCGAATGCCTTCTAGAACATGTCGAATGCGTTGTTGACCAAGTCAAATACCTTGTTAAACAAAGTCAAATACCTTGTTAAACCAAGTCAAATGCCTTGTAGAATAATTATAATATCTTGTTCACCAAGTAATGCGTGTTGCACAGGGCGAGTGCCTTGTAGAACAAGCCGAATGCTTTGTTGACCAAGTCAAATGTCATGTTGACGAAGTCGAATGCCTTGTTGACCAAGTCGAATGCCTTATTAAACCAAATTCAATGCCTTGTTGACCAAGTAATGCTTTGTTGAATAAGTCAAATGCGTTGTTGACCAAGTTGAATGTCTTGTTGACCAAGTCAAATGCCTTGTTGACTAAGTCGAATGCCTTATTAACCAAGTCGAATGGCTTGTTAAATAATTAAAATATCTGTTGACCAAGTAATACGTTGTTGAACAAGTCGAGTGCTTGTCGGTCAAGTCGAGTGCTTTGTAGAACAAAGCCGAATGCTTTGTTGACCAAGTCAATGTCATGTTGACCAAGTCGAATGCCTTGTTGACCAAGTCGAATGCCTTAATAAACCAAATTCAATGCCTTGTTGACCAAGTTGAATGCCTTGTTAAACCAAGTCAATGCCTGTTGAACAAGTAGAATGCGTTGTTGACCAAGTAATACCTTGTGAATAAGTCGAATGCCTTGTTGGCCAAGTCAAATGCCTGTTTATCAAGTCGAATGCCTTGTAGACAAGTCGAATGCCTTGTTGATTTACTCGAATACCTTGTTAAACCAAGTCAAATACCTTGTTAAGCCAAGTCGAATGCCTTGTAGATCAAGTCGAATGCCTTGTTGACAAAGTCGAATGCCTTGTTGACCGTAATGCCATTTCCAAGTCGAGTGCCTAATAGAAATGCCGAATGCCTTGTTGACCAAGTCGAATGCCTTGTTAAACCAAGTCAAATGCGTTTGAACAAGTAGAATGCGTTGTTGACCAAGTAATACCTTGTTGAATAAGTCGAATGCCTTGTTGACCAAGTGGAATGCCTTGTTAGACCAGTCAATGCCTTGTTTATCAAGTCGAATGCCTTGTAGAACAAGTCGAATGCCTTGTTGACCAAGTCAAATACCTTGTTAAACCAAGTCAAATACCTTGTTAAACGTCAAAATGCCTTGTAGAATAATTAAAATATCTTGTTGACCAAGTAACGTGTTGTTGCACAAGTCGAGTGCTTGTTGATAAAGTCGAGTGCCTTCTAGAACAAGCCGAATGCTTTGTTGACCAAGTCAATGTCATGTTGACCAAGTCGAATGCCTTGTTGACAAGTCGAATGCCTTATTAAACCAAATTCAATGCCTTGTTGACCAATTAATGCTTTGTTGAATAAGTCAAATGCGTTGTTGACCAAGACCAAGTCAAATGACTTGTTGACTAAGTCGAATGTCTTGTTGACTACGTCGAATGCCTTATTAACCAAGTCGAATGGCTTGTTAAATAATTAAAATATCTTGTGACCAAGTAAATGCGTGTTGAACAAGTCGAGTGCCTTGTCGGTCAAGTCGAATACCTTGTAGAACAAGCCGAATGATTTGTTGACCAAGTCAATGTCATGTGACCAAGTCGAATTTCTTGTTGACCAAGTCGAATGCCTTGTTGATCAAGTCGAGTGCCTTATAGAAATTCCGAATGTCTGGTTGACCAAGTCAAATGCCTTGTTGACCAAGTTGAATGCCTTGTTAAACCAAGTCAAATGCCTTGTTGAACAAGTAGAATGCATTGTTAACCAAGTAATGCCTTGTTGAATAAGTCGAAAGCCTTTTTGACCAAGTGGAATGCCTTGTTGAACAAGTCAAATGCCTTGTTGATCAAGTCGAGTGCCTTGTAGAAGATGCCGAATGTCTGGTTGACCAAGTCAAATGCCTTGTTGACCATGTTGAATGCCTGTTAAACCAATTCAAATGCCTTGTTGAACAAGTAGAATGCCTTGTTGAACAAGTAGAATGCCTTGTTAACCAAGTAATGCCTTGTTGAATAATTCAGCCTTTTGACTAAGTGGAATGCCTGTTGAACAAGTCAAATGACTTATTTATCAAGTCGAATGCCTTGTAGAACATGTCGAATGCGTTGTTGACCAAGTCAAATACCTTGTTAAACCAAGTCAAATACCCTGTTAAACCAAGTCAAATGCCTTGTAGAATAATTATAATATCTTGATCACCAAGTAATGCGTTGTTGCACAAGTCGAGTGCCTGTGATCAAGTCGAGTGCCTTGTAGAACAAGCCGAATGCTTTCTTGACCAAGTCAATGTCATGTTGACTAAGTCGAATGCCTTGTTGACACAAGTCGAATGCCTTATTAAACCAAATCAAATTCAATGACTTGTTGACCAAGTAATGCTTTGTGAATAAATCAAGTTGAAAGTAAATGCTTGTTGACCAAGTCAAATGCCTTGTTGACCAAGTAATGCGTTGTTGAACAAGTCGAGTGCCTTGTAGAACAAGTCGAATGCTTGTTGACCAAGTCAATGGCATTGACCAGTCGAATGCCTTGTTCACCAAGTCGAATGCCTTATTAAACCAAATTCAATGCCTTGTTGACCAAGTCGAATGCCTTGTTAACCAAGTCAAATGCCTGTTGAACAAGTAGAATGCGTTGTTGACCAAGTAATACCTTGTTTAATAAGTCGAATGCCTTGTGACAAAGTCAAATGCCTTGTTGAACAAGTCAAATGCCTTTAGACCAAGTTAAATGTCTTTTTGATTTGATCGAATGCCTTGTAGATCAAGTGAATGCCTTGTTAAAGTCGAATGCCTTGTTAAAGAAGTCGAATGCCTTGTAGATCAAGTCGAATGCCTTGATGATCGTAATGCCATGTTGAACAAGTCGAGTGCCTAATAGAACATGCCGAATGCTTGTTGACCAAGTCGAATGCCTTGTTAAACCAAGTCAAATGCCTGTTGAACAAGTATAATGCGTTGTTGACCAAGTAATACCTTATTGAATAAGTCCAATGCCTTGTTGACCAATGGAATGCCTTGTAAACCAAGTCAAATGCTTGTTTATCAAGTCGAATGCCTTGTAGAACAAGTCGAATGCCTTGTTGACC